>JBBPQE010000590.1:0-15746 GCA_038092335.1 Boletus vinaceobasis
TCGAAACAGACGTCCGTCAAGCCTTCCGTCTGTACGGAAGACCCCCGACGAATGTCAAAGATTGAAAGTACCACGCAGTCACTACACCCGCCCAAAGCAGCAGCTTCGTCTTCAATTCTCTCCGCTTAATACTCTTAAACGCCCTAGTCTCATCCAGCCGTTCGATCTTTCTTGGCTTTACATCCCTGTCGTAATATTCCTGTTTCGCCTTCGTCGCGATTGAGGTCCCTTCCATTACCGGGTTGTCTTGCACAACGACATCTCGCTCGAAATCCGTCATCCTTTCTACACTACCCTGTACAAAGTCTCGGGGGTGGTTCTTCCTGCGACCGCTAGCTGACCCCGATGAACACTTGTTGCAGTCGCGATGGTGACCTCCGAAGGTGGAGCTGGTGCTTATCGATATCACCTACGGAACGCTCTTCAGTGCAAGAAATGCCCCAGCTTTGTCCGCGACTTGAGCGCAGACATCCAGAGAATATTGTTCCACCTCGAACCCTCTTTCGCGAGGCACCACCTAGAACAGGTCAAGGTCGGCCATCAGGACGGTCGATTGTCTCCGTGTCTGCGGTACATCTCATGCCTCAGACATTCATGGCACCGCGAGAATCACTGCAGCATTCGTCGTGATCTGCACCTTGTACGCGTTCGGTTTCCGGCCAACCTCCAGACATATCAAATCGTCTTCACGAATTTCCTTCATTGCCACTTGGAATATGCGGCGCCGCACCTACGCATATATTCGCCTCGCATTCTGCACGCCCCACGCATCGGTGCACGTTGCGCGGACTCCCACCCCGTACCGCGCCTTTTCCTAAAACCAAGAGGGAATTTAGTGACGCATCCATCAATCCCGGCATGCGCAAACGTCACCATCGACAGCCTGGCATGCGCGATTCACGACTGTCAAATCTTGCATATTCTGTTTGGTTTGCAACTGATTTGTGTTCCGTCCTTCAGGCTTCGGGAGTACTCTCCTCACACATGCTGGTCGGAAATGCGATTCATTGTGGTGGCTGGGTCAAGCTCGACGGTTTGGGATGTTGGAAACCATACTACATTTCGCCGTGCAAACAATCTTCAATGGGCAGAGACCATTTTTGATCACTCGCTCGGCCTTGCCGTCTATGTGGCTTCAGCAAAAACTCCGAGACTGCCGGTGAGTACGTCTAATAATTAACTACATCAACGTCCACATACAAGAGAGTTCTGTCTTACTCTTGTACCATGATCCTGCCTACACGATCTACGAGACCTGGAATACGGCAGACCGTGTGGGGCAACGCATACGTTGACGACGGCGAAAGCTACCGAGCCGTACCCCGAGAGCAATGGAGAGTACTCTATTGGTGAGAAACGCGAGACAATTACCATTCTCTGTGTCCAGCAGCCAACGACGGTGATACGGAATGGCGGAAAGATCGAAGGATGGGCGTACAACGCTGGGAACGAGAAGTTGATATTGTCGAACTTGTCTATCGAGCTAAATGCTGCGCAGACGAAACTAGGTTGGAGATAGAGAACCTACAACGAGTGGGGAGAACCACATTTTTCTAAAGTGTACTTGGTTAAATGTATGTATGTACCGCCCTTATTCGAGTAGATGTGGCCCAATGAATTTGTTAACGCTAACTTGGTGGGATGCGCACTCGCTCGTGCGAACGCGAATCGAGCCATTGTTGGAGACCCGTCCCGGTCCCTGTGATCATCCTGGCTACTGCCCGGCCGGCGAGTTACAACCGGGACTGCGATGATGCAAATCAGGTACTCCAAACAGGATTATATATGCTATACAAAGCAATCCGAATTGCGAGAGCATACTATGATCACGTATGAGACGGTAAGGGCAAGAGATCCGGAAACGAAGACAGACAAACTCTCCCAAGGTATACGACTACAAGATATCTGGCATCTGTAGCTTCTGTGCAAGATAGCGCGGTGAGACGTTCCCGAGTAACTGTACGACGATAGGGTGATCCGATGCAACGCGTTTGTATTCATTGTGGGACAGAGGAGCGAGTAATAACGCGCCGAAAGGCTGTCTGAGACGCACGAAAAGCCGTAACGCTCTGGTGAGCTTGTCGTATGAAGGGGATATGGTGTGCGGTGTGAAGGGAGAGAGCCCATCGGACTCGGTGTCCTCGTCGACGGGGGTGAGCGGTTCAGCGTCATCGTCCACAATGAGATCCTTCGAAGGAAGGGCAGGATCAAGAAGGCACCGCAGCCATGGATGTACGAGTACCAGATTGTTCAGGCCAGACAAGTCCTCCGTTGTCTTGATCTCGACGTTCCCCAGTCCGGATGTCATGGCACGATACACAGCCTGAGAATCACTGCTTCGGACCAATGTGCCTTTCAACGGAAACGTGATACAAGACAAACTCAACCGGCGGCTGGCAAGACGTGGGGATGGGAGATTGACGACGCGATCGTACAGCATCAAAGCCGAGTCGAGATACGAGGATGTCCGTAGTTCCGAAACCAACCCGTCCATCTCGCTATCCTCGAGTGGCGACGGAATATAGGGTGATGCTGGCTCGCGATATACAACAATCTCCGCAGGAAGGCAGCTGTTATAGTCGGATGCCTTCCCTGTCCAAGCTAGAATGCTGACATCCCCTGACCGAGTCAATACCTCTTGCAATAGGCGGCCCACAGCACGTTGTTGGCCCTCGCCATAATTGGCTTGGATAGAGACATCAAATATACCGAACAGCGAGTAAGCTATATCCTCTTGTTTTGTGGCAAGGCGTGTTGCAGCAAGACAAAGTTTCTGTCGTACGTCCTCTGATCCAGGTCGGAGAGAGAGCAAAACTTGTACGTCAACCCCGGTTGCGGCCGCCATCTCGGCCATGATTGCGGGTGAATTCTTGTGGTTATACACACTCTCGTCAGGAAGATAAGGCTTCCAATCTTCGGTGTAGAAGCGGATAACCTGAGATGCAAAGAACTCTTGTAATGTCCATGCACGGGTGTTCCAAAGACTCCTGATCAGAGCACGCAGCTTCGAGTCGGATCGTACCCCTTTTAGATGAACGATCGTGAGGGCGGACTCGTGATACCATTGAAACATTGATGTCAGGGATTCCTGAAGCACTGGGCCGTCCGTTTTGTTAATACAACATGTATCGGACCACGCCCATCGGAAACCAGCTTCGCGTACTGTCCTACAGAACATCACCAACTTCAAGACAGTGGATGATGCAGTCAGTTCGTGTACCGTTGTATGAAGCATATCCTGGAATAGCGGTTCGGCTTCGGCTCCCTCCCAAGTATGGGAGAATGTGGCATATCGGAAGTATTCTTGAACGGTTTGTGTGATGCGAGAGTTGTCGCGCCTAGTCGTTATAGAGGCAACAAGCTCTTTGAATTTTGAATCAGCTTCGAATTTATCCATACGCTGTTGCTTGCCACAAAGACGGCCAGTATCCGTGTCGATGAGGACGAGCGGAACATCACGCTGGGTCCGTTTGACAGAGCTGTGGATAGCCACCACAGTCTGCGATGGGCTCACATAGTGGTTACGCAATTCTGCAAGAGCCAGAACCCTCAGGCGATGCTCTCGTTCGAGCGAGAAAATATTCACCTCGAGTAACAGGATTCGAGGATTGTTCAAGCTTCAGAAGCATATCGTTATACGCATTGATTGCTTCATCGTAACTGTGAGCGCCAAGGAGTGCAGCATGCCTTCTTTCGTAGCCACGTGGAGATGACGGGTCGAGTTTGATCGCCTGGGATAACATTGACCACATACCCCATTGAAGATCGGGATACACGTACTGCATCAGCATCGTCCAGCGAATCCTGCCAAGATCCAATCTCAGCTCGTGCTTTGCTTCGCTTGATCAAAAGGTCGGTCGATGAAGGATTGAGGGTCAATGCTGTAGTGTAATGAACGACGGCATCTTTGAATGAAGTAGAGCCCATGGCGACATCTCCGTGTTGCTCTAAGGTTGCGAGACAACGCGCTTTGAAGTCTAATATTCAACGTCAGAAAACGGGGGGCCGTGAACCAAGTAGAAAATCCTCACCAACAACCCAGTCGGTTTCACTTATAAGTTTTATGTCCTCTCCTAGCTCGTTCTGCATCTGTCCGAAACACTCAATTGCCTCCGAAATGCGACCGTCCTTTTCAAGAACATCGCAAATTGTGTGATATTTGAGAAAGCTCGGAAGCTTGAACTGATCCGAATACTGTCAATGCCCGGCTTCAGACTATCATGTAAAGCCTACCTGGACGGTGGCACTCAATGCTTCGTTTGCTGAGCTGCGAATCAACACGATGCTCGCCCACTTCATTAACAAGCTGTTCGGGCTCGAGGGACTGAGTAACAACGCGGTAGAGTAGGCTGCGACCGCTTCTTCTTGTTTCTCGGTGCCCGATGTCTTGTCTCCAATTGTTTCCAACGTCAATATGCATTTGCTCTTGAATTCTGATGGCAGAAATTGAGTAGTCTCTCCTCGTGTGCGACACGAAAACTCACTCGCTAGCCAGTCCGCTAGTAGGCTGTTGGCTCTGACCTCCTCGCTTGCGGTGTTGATGATTTCGAGAAGAGATAGTGCAGCACCAATTATGCGGCCCTCGGCATACAGGGCTTCGCACTCATGCATTTTCTCATGCGCACGAATAATCTGCTCAAGGCTATCTGCTCTGTGTTGGGAATGAGCGCATTGCGTGCGGAGTTGCTGGACGGTTTCTTCGAGATCAGCCTTTTCCACCTTCATGAGCTGGATTTTCTGCTCAAGGAGAATCTGCAGCAGTCAACAAAGCGGTCTGTGAGTAGGAAACCGTCTCACACAATGATATTTGATCCAAGCCCACTTACGTTGTCAGAATAAGGTGAGGGAACAAGATCATAGAGACGACGAAGCATAATTGTTCGGTCGCCACACATCGACGCAAGGTCGTCATTTGCTGAGATAGCCATTGAGATGACGTGACCTGCATCCCGCATCACAGACCCAATTTGCTGGTGCGTCGTAGTGTCCCAGAACGAGATCGATGAGTTTGCGGAAGCTGCGATGAATGTGCCGTTCCTTGCCATGGCGATGCAGCCAGGTTGGTTGTCGCTGTGGATGGGCCATTGAGAACGCGTCGTCCCGGTGGACACGTCGAGACATTGGATGTTTCCGTGGTGAGATAACGCCAATAGCTGCTTGCTATCGCTGGTCCAAACGAGAGATTGGTTGGACCACGAGCTGACTCTGATTGGGACGTCGACGAGGCAGCGGCCGTTCTGACTGTCGTAGATCCGAACGGACTCGCAGTACCACGTGGCAGTGGCGATGAGGCGTCCGTCGGGTGAGAATTTGACTGCAGCAACATAGTGGTCGTGTTGGAAGGGGCCAAGCAGTCGTTGGCCAGAGAGTGACCTGACGCAGACAGTCGAGTCATACGACCCAGTCGCGATGCTCGTCCCATCCGGAGAGATGTCCACCACACACACTAACTTGTTGTGTCCCTTGAACTGTTTCACCTTTTCGTGGCTCTCCGCATTCCACACCATCACCTCGCCACTCTCCGTCCCATTCATGACCCACTTTCCATCTCGTGACACTGCGATGTTCCAGACCGTACTCCCCGCATCCATTGGCGTCCCCACTTCCCTGCCATCTTCTACCCGCCAACGCCGAATCTTTCCTTCCCTACCACCGCCCACGACATGCTTCCCATCAACGAGGAAGGCGACTGAGTCCATATCATCTCGACCATTGATTTTGATCGATTTCGCTTGCTGTTGAACGGCGCTAGAGGAGGAACTGTTTTCACCAGGCTCTTGAATCCCCATCAGTATCTCATTCTCAAATGTCTCGCCTGTGTGCTCACCATTCCTTGACGGCCTGCTTCTTGTCTGAGACATGTTTGGCCAGTTAACAGAGGGATGGAAGAAATGATGCACGGTCGTCTACGCCTTTGGCGCCTGCTATACACGTGCCCCCTTATCCATATACATCATTTCACACACACCCATATTCGTCTCCGGCACACCCCACCCGTGTCGTCGTCATTATGGTGACCTGAGAGTTGTCGATGGGGAAGTCACGCTCAAAGTTGTATGGGGACGGGAAGCAACGACTAAACGAGCTACCCAACGGTGAGAACTCAATGATGGCCTCTTGTTTCCTACTTTGTTCGTATTTCCCTATATCTGTCTTAAAGTGCGTCACAAAATCCTTTAACTCTTGTTTTGCAAAGCGTGCCCCAGCTCCACGAACGGATTTCACCCACAACATCACTCTAGGCACGCCTGGGTCGCCTGAGCACTGGTGATGGTCGCTGGAATCCAACAAAGTGAACTTTTCGTCGGTGGACGAGCTCGATCTATGCTGTGTTTGGATGTTTCGAAAAAAAAAACATCCGCCAAGCCTTCCGTCAATACGGAAGTCCTTTCAGCGCACCTCAAAGACCCGTAATACCCTGCAGTCACTTCACCCGCCCAAAGCAGCTGCTTCGTCTCCAATTCTCTCCATTTGATACCCTTGAACGCCCTAGTCTCACCTAGCCGATCGATCTTTCTTGGCTGCACACCCCTGTCCTAATACTCCTCCCTCACCTTCGTCGCGATTTAGATCCCTCCCATTACTTGTAACCATCGAGATGGCCGTCGGCGACTCTCTGAGCGCTCCCCCCAACGGAGCGTCATTTCCAGTGCTTGGGTATTCGTGACGAATGAAAAAGAAAATCGACTGCCCTGAGCAAGGCTCGAACTTGCGACCTCAGGATTACCCAGCACTCGTTACTGGTCATACAGAGACGTATGAGACCTGCGCTCTAGCCAACTGAGCCATCAGGGCTATGGAATCAAAATCTGAAGAAACTATTGTAGCATCCTGTTCGTTCTGAGGAATTATCAATCGAATTAAGGATATGATATCAATTGAAAAACGGGGAGCAGGTACAAGACCACTAGAATAACTACAGCGCATCGAACCCCGGGGATCAACTGCACCGGAGTCAAGGGCATCAGCTATGTTGCAACTACAATAAATCGAATCTAGTATATCTTCCCAGAGTAATCAGTAACCAAGTCCTCACGATCCAAAGCCAGCCTATGGTATGTCCTCGATGAAAATAGGATCCACGTCCTTCCAGGGCACCTGGCCCTCCTCCCTCCACACTCTCTCCCGTTCCACCCAATACTCGAGTACCTCACCCACGCGGGAAGGCGTCCACACGCGCTCCCCCGTATCGCCATCCGTCTCTGCAGTAAACCATCTTGGTCGATGGGGTAGTAGCCTGCCATCCTCTCTCGCGCGTCGCGTCGCCCGTTGCTTCTCCTCTTGCTTCTGCTTCAGCTCGTTTGCACGTTCATACTTGCCTACCTCGAACGCGCGTTGGTCGGGCCGAAGGCGACAGTCAGTAGGACACAAAAATCGTTTGAGCGTGTCCTCCGGACAGTTGTTGAGGGTGATCGCAAACGGCGTCAGGTTGAAGGGCGTAGATGGTTTTTCAGAGTTTCTCCACAGTAGGATATACTCCGCCATGTAATTCGGCGCTGCAGGGCAGCCGACGGTGGCGTCGGGGTGCAGAAATCCACTGCCAGTACCAACAGCGCGACAGATGAGCTGGCTGTTCCAGCGGCCGGCGATCTCATAGGTGATCTCGCCATCCGAATTGCTGACGGATCCAGAAATCTCGTACGCGTCCTTGCCTCGCCATCCTCGAGGCTTAAATGTTAGGATGCATTGATCTCCGGTACGATGATTCGTGACCTAGATTCAATTAAACTTAACAAAGTTCAATATAAAATGACATTGGGAACTGACAATCATGTCACCATAATGGTCAATGGTAGGAGACCCAAGGATGAAGCCGGAAACGTTCGTAGTGACTTTCTTCCACGAGTAATGCTCTACTACTTTTCCCTTGCCGCCGACGGTTGTCATTTTGGGGTAATTCGGTGCCCATTCTGCAGGTAACAGAAGCTCTGCGTGCGCAACGCCAGTGGGCCGGATCTCGAATGACTTGCCCATGAACCTATTTTGAGCATCAACCTGTAGAGTGATCAGCTTTGTTGTATCTGCCCAATATCAGGCACGTACCTCGCCGAAATAATGCCATTTGGGCGATTCAGCCCAACAAGCAGATATCGGTGGGTGGTGGCTGACTTGTTCGGACATATATCGGTATTCTTTGTCTAATCTCACGTATTCAAACGTTTCATTCTAGAGGAAATATGAATGCGTGTTTAATGCAAGATTGAAATATCTCGCTCACGAGCATGGGATTAAATGGCTTTGCTATACGTCCAATAGTTGACGAATAATTAGACATCGCAAAAGCAGCGACGAATGCTATCCGTCGATGCGGGTCTTGCTCTTGCACAGCCACGTCGACTGCGGATGAACGTATTAATTAGATTCAGATCGCCACTTCATAGTCAGCTAGGAGACTTACGGCATTCAGAAAACTCCATGTCTTCAGCCTGCAAAAGGAGTAAGTTTGCTGAAAGGGGCAAGGGCACGTCCAACCTACCATTCGCTGTAGCATGCTTGTGGGTTCATTGAAAAATACAGGAAAACTGATCCTCGTCAAGTCCTTCCCGATGCTGTGCTTCAAGACGGACCAGAGACTGGTAGATGGCCTATTATCTTTCCCGATGGGCAGCTCGGTCCTTAGATGTTTGTATCCCAAGAAAGGCTCCAAGTTAAGGGTGAGCGGCAACGAAGTTGCGGAGTGCGTGGGGCTAGTGAGAAGCTCGCTAACAACGAGGTTTGGGAGATTACCCGACTCGATAGCATCGAAAAATTCGTCTTCTTCATCTGTGTCGTGCAGGTCCTCAGTCTCGTTCGCCGTGACGAGTGTCGCTAATCGCGACATCCGGCGCTGGGTAGGGGTCAGATGTACAGGTGACGGGGGGGCATCGGGGGCTGGGACAGGTGTCAACGAAACGGGAGGGGCTTCTACCGCTGTGAAGTAGATGGAAGCTTGAGTTGAAGGCACGGTGGATGATGTGGCGGTCAATGAGAGGGGTCGTTGCCGTACTGTCGCTAACCCAGCGTCTTGCATTCCCGCATCGAAGAATCTGCTTCCACGCCTGCGAGAACGAGCTCGTAACTCTCTCTCGAGTGCTTCTCCTTCACGAACGACAGTTTGCAAGCTTTCTTCCCATATTGTTTGCCGTTCGCGCTCTCGTTGGAGTCGTGACTTCCACCACTCTTCCCTCTCTTTCACCATCTGAAGATACTCGTTTATCATTGACTGGACCGTGGCGAAGGACTCCTTTAGAGCTTCTCGAAGCTCTTGCGTTCGTAGGGGCGCGTCTGATGGTAAAGGTAACCCGGCAAGAAGCTGTGCGGTGAGGTCCATCTGTGCCGCAACCGAGTTCCCGTGCAAGTCGAAAGTGCTGCCGTGAGGAGGCTGACTCTGTGTTACTTCTGATGCTGCCGAACTGTCGTGGCGATTCGCAGTCTCTTCATCCTCTTCCTCGTCAGGAGCTTGGATGCTATCCTTGGAGACGTTACCAGTAATCGGCCCGTAGTCCTCCGCTGTGTCTACTAGAGACGCCTGCTCTCCACGCAAACTATGTGTCCCGAGTTCTCTCATCGCAGATACCCCTGACTGAAAGCTGGTCCGGACCTTCACCGGTCGTAAGGCACTCTTGTCGCTCTCCGTGCTCCGCCGACCTCCAAGGCATTTATCCGCCTCGCGTCGGCACCATTCCATACTCTTGCTGATTGCTTGTGTCCATCGTGCAGCTTCAACGGGGTGGTTCGCCCGCACATACCATTTCTGCACCGCTGTCGTATGACCACGCAGTGGCGCGGAATAAATTTCGAAGCGCGTTTTTTCGGTGCCCGTGTCAGTTTTAAGAATTGCCGTCTTCATCGAAATCGCGCCTCTGCTAGCAATCTCCTCGTCTTCCTGGTGTCTAAAGTCTGCAGATAACCACATCAAAACTGCTCCATGTCGACGGTATATTTATACGAACATGAAAGAACACCATCTTTGAGGACGAACCACCGAGTATTGTACCCTCTGGCAACGTTTGTATATTTATTCAGGTAGCCTTTCAGAACAGGTGGCTCAGAGACCGGTAAATCGATCAACGACTGATCATGATTGGCGACTGTGGCTGTTCAGAGAGGAGATATGAGAAGAGGTAGAAACTCACATTGGCGTAAGAATACCCTCACACGATCGTCTTTGCCCAATCCATCGTAAGCCATCTTGCCTCGCCGGTCTCGCACGAACACATCCGCCCCTGCACGCACAACAAGCTCGATTAACCGCAAGTCTTTCCGACGTGCTGCCTCGTGTAACAGTGAGGTCCCAGTTGTGTCATCGAGATAGGAGAGATCTATTCCCTTCGCGCGTGGTGATTCTAATAGCGATACGAGGGCTTGGCTTGGCTGAGCCTTCGCAGGGCAGAGTGCATATGAATGCAGCAACGATCGGTATGACGCACTCAGGAAGGATCGCGAATCTAGAGAAGATGAGGAACAAGACGAAGGACACAGGATGAACCAGCCTACCCTGCAAGACTTGGATAGCTTCTTTCCCTTTTGCTACGTCTTTGCATGTACGTCCTTGGTTATCGCGGAGGGTATCGTCTATCCCAGGCTGATCGAGAAGAAGGGACACGATTTCGGCGCGCCCGAGCGACGCCGTGAGGTGGAGGGCAGTAGTACCGCTTCCTGGTGGGTGTATGCCATTCGGTGAAATGGCTCTGTGCGACAAGAGGAGCTGTACGGTCTCCACTGTGGATAAACTTGTCAGATTAAGTGACCCTTTTACACCGGCTGAAAGCACGCACCGGAAGCACAGCGTATGGCGAGGTGCAAGGCTGCAGCACCTGTGTTCAGGTCACTGTCAGTTGAGTTCCGTCTCTCCTTGCCGATTTCGGTCAGGAAGGGATGAATAAGGGCAGGGTCGCCTGGGGGGCGTTGTGTCAGCATCATCGAGGTGTTTGCCATGCATATGACGACATACCACTTCTGAGAGCAGACAGCAGCCTGACCTGCTGTAAAGGCTCCACCGAACCTGAAATAACTCGACGGTGAGCCAAAAAAATTGATCGGACCCGAAGCATGGGACCCGAAACAAGCGAGAATATACCTGAGGTCCGAAAACTGAGGACAGAAGGGGAGTCGTGCGAGGACATCACTACCAGGCTGTCTTTGTCGTTTCGGTAGCTCGCGTCTCGAAGTTTCTTCGGCTCGGTCGTGGCCGGACTCGGTAGACAAGTATCAATGTTCTCCGAAGGTCGCTGTTCTGTTCAAGTGCAACGCGTTGGGGAAGCCCACGCATTGGTATTAGTCACGTGACCCTCACCTTGAAACATTTGTTTGTCTGAAACCGTCAACACACGAGGTCCTCCTGTATATGTCGAGTTCGCGACCTCTACTGCACTTATGTGCCCTTCGTGCTTCGTTTTTGACCTTTTAGAGGCATCTCAGACCTCCGTGACTCAAAGGGCACCCAGTTGGATTACATTCCCGTTGCAAGCTGCCCGTTATTAGGTTAAAGTTCGCGCAGCTCGCAAACCTGAAACCATCCATACTTATTAGCGCCGCCGTTTGCAGAAAAATGGACATCTTTTTCTCATGTCTTCATATCGGTTAACATGCTGAAGCATCCTTATCGACCCACCCGCCATGTTTTATATCGCGAGGCTGATGCGGCGCTCCGAGAGACAGGCCTCAGCTCCTCCCCACTCTGCTACTGACTCGACCAACATGAGTCTAGAGGCAAATGCCGCAGAGAAGAAATCGACACTCAACATAGGGGTCGAATCTGCAGAGACCGGTGGCGGCGCGCCTGCGCCTCTCATTCCGCTCAGCCGCAAGCTGAAAAATCGCCATGTGGCTATGATAAGGTATGTGGTATAGTATCTCGTCCATCCGCGCGTCAACATCCCCAGCCTTGGTGGAGTTATCGGTACTGGATTGTTTCTTGGAACCGCCTCCGCCTTGATGAATGGCGGTCCCGTCGGGATGTTGCTAGGGTACATCTTTGTTGGAACAATCTGCTACTCTGTCATGGTGAGCTTGTGCGAGGCCAGCCGCGCAGGGAGCTTACATCTTGACAGATTACAGTTGGTGAGATGATTGCATATCTCCCCGTGGCAGGTGGTCACATCAAGCTGGCCGAACGCTTCGTCGATTCTGCTTTCGCCTTTACCTTGGGCTGGAATCTGTGGTACAGTTGGACGGTATACATCAGTTTTATCAACGTTGTTGATCATGTTTTCATTGCTTAATGTGCAGCTGATTTTACCCGGTATGTATCCATCCGGTACAATACTCACCCGTCTTGACGAACTTCAGCTGAATTGTCCGCCGCCGCAACTATTATTGACTTTTGGGACTCAAAGGTGAATAACGCTGTCTGGATCACGATGTGTTTGGTTGTCGTTGTGACCATCAACACTTTTGGAGTTGGTGAGTGCCCTCTCTGAGCTCGAGACGCGTCTATGCTGAAGTCATCCAGGGGTGTACGGAGAAACAGAGTTTTGGTTTTGGTCAGTGCGCCCAGTCCCTGACAATTTGGGTCCTCTTCTGATTATTACCCTCAGTTCCATTAAAATAATTACGATCACCGGGATGATCATCCTGGGGATTGTCCTCGATTTGGGTGGAGGACCAAGCCACGATCGTATCGGTTTTCGATATTGGAAGAATCCGGGACCTTTCGTCAACTTTGATGGCATACAGGGCGCAAAAGGCCATTTCCTTGGATGGTCCCGTGTCATCACCCAAGCTGCATTCTCATATGTTGGTGGGGAGGTAGTTGCCGTATGTCTCACTATTTCTTGCACAATCCATTTCTTATGTTGGCTGTGATATGGGCGATAGATGGCGGCAGCAGAAACCAAAAATCCTCATCGTAATGTCCCAAAAGCGGTCCGAAGGATATACGTTCGCCTTCTCGTGTTCTATATCGGTGGCGTGTTCGTCACTGGACTGCTCGTGCCGTCGAACAACCCTCTACTCAACGTCAATTCCGAAAACGCATCCGCAGCCCCATTTGTTATTGCTATTAATCAGGCTGGTATCAAGGGTCTGCCGTCGGTGAGTTGCGACGTCCATTCCCCCTGGACATTTGGCTGGAAATTTTATCAAGGTTGTCAATGCCGCTGTGTTGTCTTCCGCTTGGTCTGCCGCTTCCAGTGATCTTTACATTTCATCCCGGGCACTATGTATGTGCCAACCATCACGTGTTTCGTTATTGTGCTGACCCCGAAACTCCTCAGACGGCCTTGCTGCTTCTCGCAGTGCTCCTAAGATCTTCTTGCGGACATCCCGGTCCGGGTTGCCTTATGTTTCTGTGGCCTTTTGTGCCTGTTTCGCACTTTTGGCATACATGTCCGTAGGGACCAGCTCCGGCATAGTTTTCACCTGGTTTGCTAGCATGACTGCCACTTGTGGGCTGACTACATGGTTCGGGATCGGTATCACTTATCTCCGATTCTACAGTGGTTTACGTGCGCAAAACATCAATAGGAGGAAGCTCCCGTATACGTCGAGACTTCAACCGTATGCAGCTTGGTGGGCCGTGTGCGGATCCGCTGTCACCATGTTTGTGCGTTTCATCTACCTTGCCTCCCTGCCACGTATCATTCATCATTTCTGGATTTTGTTCGCGCCACCAATTTGGCGGGACAGTTTGGTGCCTGGGAGACTTTTCTGAGGAATGAATGGTCTACGGCGACTTTTGTGGCCAATTACCTGCCTATCATGCTTTTTCCGGTCCTCTATGTATCTGCAAAAGTGATCACCAAAGTGCCTCTCGTCAAAACAAGCGAGATGGACTTTAAATCAGGACCATCCGAGATTGATGCCGATGCGTCCGTCTTCGTTTTGCTTGTACAAGTTTGTCCTTTAACGAGGCTCTTAGACATGACGACCCGCCACCGAAGAACTGGATCGAGACTGTATGGGTGTGGTTGGCAAGTACAGTTTGACACTTTGTCTGACCAGCCACTCAACCAAATGTAGGTGTAAGAATCAAAGCTACTTTTGTTCGTAGCAACCTATGCATGATGAGGCTGTAAATTTCTCGAGATAAGTACATGTCGTAGCTAGAAAGAGTAGCAGAGGCTGATCTCATCGGGACCACGTGTCCATGCCAAGCGGACTTGTCTTGATTTACTTCCGTCCGGGTGAGGTCAATAACCCTGAAAGGCGTCTGTGTCCAACTTTTTTGGCGCTACACTCGAGCCTGCTTTCATGGCACGCTCGGGTTGACATTGCTACGGAATTCTGCAAGCGAGCACTGCTACTATCCGGGTGGGTATCTCAGGGCCCACCGCAACCACTTCTCCGAGATCTCCAAAAGTTCCCATGAATGCTTGTCACAAGACATCGGTGGACCCTGCCGTGAGCCTCTCTAAAACCACGGCTTAAACATGGCCCCCCCGCTCCAAACTTCAAGACCTCCCTGATCCTTGGTATTTCCTGATGATTCCCGTCGGCGAGCTCATCTGGGTGTCTGTTCAACCACTCATCCGCTTGTACGCTCAACCAATCTACTGCTTTTCCCGGCCCATCTGATTACACTCCGTGGGATAGGTTCCTATGCGTCTCAGCGGGCTTTACCATCACCAAAGCGGGCCTTTTATCCGCTGTGGCAGCTCGCGGTGCTGGGCAGATGTTGCTCGTAAGTTGCGCTACTCGAAATGCCACATCGATTACGAGCGCTCATCGGAAAAGAATATCACGCTCCCGAGTCTCATGTTCTCCAGGATTGTTCCGGCCTTTAGTTCTTCCAACCTCGGTGCACTTGGTAAGACAGCGCGAAAAGTTCCCCCCCTCGAATCATGACAGTACCCACCGTATTCATCTTCCCCAGGACCTCTTGTCTTCGTCGCATTGTTGTATGAAGCGATCGGCATTGTGATGTCGTGGATAATCAAGCAAATATTTTGGGTCCCACACCGCTTTCGATATGGAATTCTTGTGGCGGGTGGATGGGGTAATGTTGGGGACATTCGTGAGTCGAAGTGTATCATCGCACGTTGGTCCTTGCAAACGATGCGACCTCGATATGAACAGCAACGTCCGTCGTCATGAGCCTCACGGCTGCCGCTCCATTCAATGGTACATCAGATCAAAACTTGGCGATCGCTTACATAGCCGTCTTTACGCTCATGTTCATTGTATGTTTGCATCATATTTCCTCTTATCCCACATGACTGACTGTTGTGCATAAGATCACACTCTTTCCTCTCGGAGGTGTCAATTGGGTGGCGATGGATTTCCAGGGACCGGATATTATCGACGAGGACGTGCAAGAGCAGTTGAAAACGAAACAAAAGTACTTTGGTTCAGTGATCGAACGCGTCGTTGTCTCGTTCAAGGGGCTTTTTCATCTGAGAGGGCCTCGAGGTGAGAACAGTAACTACGGTGACAAGGCAGTAGCCCCGACGCGCCGACCGTCAGAGCCGTCAATCCCGTCCCTTGCTTCACAAGATGACCCTATTTCGCCGGCCACGACGATTGTTCAACACACCACCGAAGCAGTAGAGACACAAAGCAAACCTGTTACTTCCCCCCGCCACCGTCTTGTTCGATTTGTATTCAGCTTCGTTCAAACACTCGCGTCGCCTTGTTCTGTTTCCATCGTCTTGGCCTTTATCATATCTCTCGTTCCCATTCTCAAGGCATTGTTCGTCCCTGATGTTCCTGGGGTGAACATGCCACCTGCGCCGGACGGTCAACCCCCGCTTGCGATCATATTAAACACGGCGACGTTCATCGGGGGTGCTTCAGTTCCGTTGGGGCTAATGACCCTTGGCTCGGCG
>JBBPQE010000591.1:0-15719 GCA_038092335.1 Boletus vinaceobasis
CTAGAAATCTTATTGAGTCAAGAGCATCCACCACGGCACTCAGTCGCATTCGCTTACCAGTCTTGTTAAAGCTGGTGGAGGAACAAGGAAGGTTCTCGGCATTGCCAGCTTTGAAGAAAAAACCAATGAAAAGAGATCTGGTCGACATGCTACTGGTGAGTATCATGTTCGTAGAATCGGTTATTTGAACAGACCTAATGCCTTCCCAAGATGGAGCCAGCTCCAACACTAAACATCGTCCCAATGATGGTCGATGAACAAAAGGAAAGGACTACAGCTAATGAGGTACTCCCTGGAGAGGAGTTTGTTGAGGATTGCATCCTAAGCAATAATATAAGGAAGTGCGTGTCCAATGAGCCGCTCACGAACCAGGAGATCGACGAAATTCAAACTCACCTCTGCACAATCACGCGACCAACATGGCATCGTGGCCCCCCCCCAAACCTTGGTGACCCTGAACACGGAAAGCTCAAGGCGGAGCAATGGAGAACCTCGATTGAATTTGACTTACCTGTCATCCTTCTCAAATTGTGGGCTAATGGTCCATATCCCGACGGCGAGAGTGAGAACCGTGCGCGAAGAGAAAAATTGGCACACAGCACTATGTTGTTGGCCATGGCAATCCAGTGGGCTACATCCTATGTCACCTCTGAACGGCACGCGCTTCGTTATAATTATTATCTGAGGGTGTACCTCGAATCCCTCAAGTCAATATATCCTGAAATCAACTGGCGACCGAACCACCATGCAGCATTGCATCTGGATACCTTCCTGCGAAGATACGGACCCCTTCACGGATGGTGGATGTTTCCTTTTGAGAGGATAATCGGGTGCTTGCAAAAGATGAATATGAACCACAAGATCGGTGAGTGTTCAAGTCATTAGATTGAAGGGGTTCTTACCCATAGAGTAGGTGAACTTGAGGCAACGATGCTGGCGACATTCTGTGCAGCTGCAAAAGTCAAAGCAGTCTTGCAGCACCCCGATGCACCCACTGTTGTAAAGAATGCGGGCAGCATTTTAAAACAGTGCTGTGGTACATCATCCAACGGTGAAGCACTCTCGCCTGCCAGTGGTATGGATATCTTCCGAATAATTGCCCTTGAGGACGAGGGCAAGTGCAGTGTCGGTGGTGTGGGGAAGGTTGTCAAGGTCAACGTGGGGATGAAGCTGGCGCTAACTAGGGTTAATGTGGAGGTGCAAGAAAACTCAGAAATTGAGACCTACCAGCGCTTCACCATGTCAGGGCTGAGGTACGCAACCCGTGAAGTAAGGGGTACAGACTGTAATATTTTTTGGGAGGCATCGTCCGGGCAGCTTGTTCCAGGGGTTATTGAACACATCTTCACAGTAAAATCAACCAAGAACGAACGATGATTCTTTATTGCAATGCGAAAGAACTTACCAGTTCCAACACATTTCACCGACCCCTTTGATCAGTACAAAGATTTCGGAGCAGCTTTGTGGAAGGATGAATATGAATATGAGCTGAACGTCTTCCCTGTGCTAGGAAGCACCTACTGCCACACAATCAGCATGCCTTGGGAGGCAGGAATACTAGTCATGAAACCATTGAATAGGGTAAGTGTGTAATGCAAGACGAAGGAACTACTCCACTAACCATGCTCAACAGATTCTTCTTTGAAGACATGGTGTCCTGATAAGACGGAGGAACATAGCTGTATTGTAAAGGTAGTCAGTAAGTAACCTGCGATCTTGAACATAATGCATCGGACTCACCGCTCCCGTTGCTGTGACATCTATGTCGTTCCATATAGCTTGGGATACTAGATATAGCTGGTAAAGGAAGCATGAACAGATGTTAAACAACTGCGAATGTTGGAACGCCAACCGCGGATCGTTGCGGGGCATCACGACGACTGACAATAATGAATGTCTTAGTCACGAGGCACGACGATCAACAATTCCAACAGCCAGTATATCCTAGATCATTACATGCTTGTCACCCTTTTGTCGACTTTTGCTCGTATATCCTAGATCATTACATGCTTTTCACCTTTTCGTTGACTTTTGCTCTTCATTACTAGGCTTACGTGACTACCAGGTTACTTATTCTACTAATTGATATGGAATAACTAGGAGCAGCCAAGGGTGGCATAGGCCGCTGCGCTAAGAGGGTAGCTTGGATCGTAGTGGAAAGTGGAAGAGTTGTGCGTGTGAAGGTTCGCCCCATAAATAGTGCTCAGCTATTTCGGCACGTGAGCTCCACCAGTAGTGTGACTTCACGTGATATAGACGATTTTGGATATGTGACTTCCGGACTTGCCCGATACAGCGCCACGCACTATTTAGGCAGCCACTTGAAGTAAATTACTTTCCTTTCCCATTTTCCATCCACGCAGCGACCGAAGTGGTGTAATGTCACTACCACCAAGGGGTAGTTATGATAGTAATTGTAGTGACTATGCAACAGCACAACAATAAAATATTAGACTACACAAATCCGTAACAACAAAAAGTCTTAAGCTAACGGTCTAATGGAACAATGCAAAGAATTCACCTCGGAATGGGTGCGCCGATCACCATTTCTGGACACATCCCTGGTATCCCAGAGGTACTTACTTGTCACGCTGACTTTTTTATTATCACGCTTGTGGTCAATGCTATTGTCAGGAGTATGGGCATGCGCGATCCCCTTCGAGGCAGCCGGTTATAGGTATATCTGTTGGTCTGTTCAGTAAGCCCGTCCGCTGTGCTCATGAACATGCCCAAAGTCACTTCACACTGGATGTTCCACCGATATTTCTCTCCTCTCACACGCCATGCCGTTTTCCCCTTGGAACGTGCGATCTCCCCACCTCCGCTGACACAGCATAAAATATTCCCCCGTGATGAAGTGGGGGGTCCGGTTGTTCAAGAGCCTGCTGTCGTGGCACTCTCCGCCCCGCTGTCCATAGTTTTGATACCCAAACCTCGAGGAGAGGTTTCAAGGATCAATCGGGGTGGTTATAACCTACAGGAAAAGCTTGGTTGGCCACCGACTGAATACGAGGAGATTCGGATGAGTCTGACATGCAGGTTGTTAGATGTAATTTCTAAGTAACATGGCAGGCTTTCATAGTTCACCTGGCTCAAGAGCACCTCGCCACCTGGAAACCATGGAGTAGACAGTCAAGGGAGCAACTCCAGGTTGTTTTTGCAAAAGTTGTGTCTCACACTACTCCAATTTCTGTCTCTAACCAGTCATCCAGGCCAAGCAGAGGTACCCCCAGCTTCTGGAGTACGATGGTGATTGGGTCGTGTCCGATTTTTTGAGGATTTACCTCAAGAATAGTTCTGGATGTGGACGTAACAAACAGTAATTATATAAAAAGATATTATGCTGGAGGACCGCGTTTGATCAGGATCGCCCTGCCATTCAAAGAGTCTCGACAAGCATCAACGTATCTTTGATCTACAAGGGTACAAAGTACTCTCGTTTTTGTTGATCTAATCATTCCTATGCTCAAACGATTAGATTATTTAGACTACTAGGTTATTTATTGTCTACACAACTAGGATGGCCTAGGGTGGCATAGTGCCACCCTAACGCATATCGTGCATGTAACATCGAAATCTGTTCGTAAAACAGTTCCTGCCCAGTCGGAGTCACTAGGGCCTGTCGAGGGCAAGATGGAAGGTTGGCAATACGGAAATGAAGGCTCCCGCTTGCGTTTGCTTGCCCCTGGGTAGGAAATTTCTGGTGGCTGACACCAACCAGTACGACCAATCTTCCATTTAGGCAGCCAACAGTGGCCTAAGTAGGTGGCGTAATGCCACTATGTGGCGATATTGTAAGCAGGTACGAATGTCGAAGTATCTATTTTATTCTTGGGGTATCGCTTTATCATATGAGAACTAGACTGTGAAGATCATGATCATGATCAGTGACTGGTCGCCCCTTTCTTTGCTCTGTTGGGTCGTCGCCGTCTCTGCCTTCATGCTGGACTCAGAGGTTCACATCTGCGGCAACACACTTACTCCAACAATAAGTGCTGATTTGATTAGTTGTGATAAACAATTCATGTCGCCCTTTCCACTAAAATAACTCTGGAGAAAGGGAGACTCCGTTCACTAGCTGGCGTACCATCCAGACGCCTAACGACGACCTGCTGCTCCTTGGAAGACACCTTTATCGCTTCCAAAACGGTCCCCGTTCTTTCCCCTCCCTCTCCTTCCTTACCCTTGATGACCATACAGAGTGTACCTTTCTTGACGGGTGCGTAAGGCTGCAACGATCTCTCTGGGATGTTCTCCACAAGCATCTGTGCACCCTTGGTTCGAGAAGTTAGGTGAACAGCAAGCTGACCGTGTGGCACGGTCCCAGATGGACCTTGGAAGGGGCTGGGAGTCTCCGTTTTAGCAAGATGACCAGTATAAGTATCGCGCCAACCGGGCGAGATCTGGAAGACCGCTCGAAAACTTTCGAGGGACTTCGCCACATCAGGATGTAGCAAAAAGTTGAAAGCTAAAAAGTCGACACATGAATCAGATACCAGATACTATGCAAATTAAACCCACTAGATTTGACGGTGAAACTTCCCACTTGAGTGCGATTGTCATCATCAACCACTCAGAGATTGGAATCTCCAGGAGCTTCTGATGGCGCGCTATCTTGCTCGCTGGGAATGTCTGGAAGGGGGGGCGTCCTGTGCCTGTACGGAATGCTTGGAAGATCTCCTCGTGCAAACGCATCGGAGACTTCGAAAGACTGTAGCGTTGATAATCTCGTCCCTCCTAGAGTCATATCCGTACCCCTATACATATGGACGGTCTTAACAAAGTATATGCAGAATGTGCAGGCGACTAACCTGACGACTACAATGTTCTTCGGGTAGGTCCCGCACGAGAAAGCCGCTCGCGCAACAACACATGTACCATTCCCTACACTAATAAGATTCCCCCACCAGCCTTTATCCGGGCCAGCGATGATAATTACCTCTTTTCATTTCCCACTTATTCCAGTCCGTGGAGACCTATGAATCAGCTCGTAGAATGGAAAATATGCTGGAACAAATAGGTAATTCGTCGTTGAAGCGTCATTGGGAGGCAGCGAGAAAAGAAGTAAAAGTGACCCCAATCCCAGGCCTTCCTCGCAACTGGTACAACAACCACTGGTTCCAAGGTTTGACTCCTGGGGCCTGCTCGATACTCTCTGTCCGGAAGGACATCGCTATTCCTAACCTAGTAAGTCCAATCCACATAGCATTCAAACACGAGATTCATGCATTACACAGGCGCCTTATCCCTCTAAGTGAGTAGCCACCTTGTCGGTGGCACTCTCAAGGGACCACTGAATGTCCCACCAAGTGGACCCCTAATATGTCCTTCGTGCATTTTGTTAATCGATCCTTGAATTTGCATGCAAACTATTCTCAGAGCCATTTTCTAAATAAGTTTATCATAGGATATCCCTTTCGAGCCAGGGGTTGTATATCCGACAGATATAAACTTTGTCTTGAATATGTTATAAGTATGTACTGTTAAGATACCCCAAATAATTTTTCCAACCTGTATTCATATGATATTTTGTGCATATTCTGGCTACTCTTTCGGATCTGATAAGCTTTCATTGCCTTCGAGACAAGGTTAGCCTATTTTAGGTAAACTCGTATTCCATATGTTCTGAGATAGTAAATGCCTATATATTCATGAAATTTTAAAAAATCTGCTTATCAATTTGCCAGGCAAACAAATTTATTAACTCAGGTACAATATGTTAAACAATAAGTATTTAATTTGCTGGGTGATCATTTTTAGTTGTGTCTCAGGTGTCAGCCCACTGAAGTCATTCACCTAATAGAGAGCAGGTTCACAATGGCTCCAGGTGCATACAGACAATCCTTGAGACACAAACAAACCTCTTGATTACCAAGTAAAAGCAGCGTCACACAGTCACCATGGCCCTCTGTCTTGAGTGTCCCATGGTTCGCCGTCTTCATCTGTACACTCCGGTTGGGGGCAAATGTCCAGAAGAGACTGTGGTCCAGGATTAAGTGGCTGGTCACCTACAGTATGTGCCAGTAGGGTTGTTTTTAGTTTTCCAAAGACTGGTCTGGGGGTTGACATTGACCACACCAGCACTTTGCACAAGGTTTCCATACTCTGATCCAGGAAACCCAACTCCTGCAACATCTGAGTCGCCTCACTAACAATGGTGGAACACGCATCCTGGAAGGTGTAAGGTCAAACTGCCACAGTGTGAAGGAGTGCGAGGAATGGATTGGTGGAGCTGAAATGAAGAGTGTTCGACCATTGAGTGGTGAGTGGTGTTGAGGGCATACGCTGGTGTGGATTGAAATCGCTCTCTGCACTCGTTGCTACATTGTATGCCTGTAAACTCTGAACATTATGCTGCATCTCCCCTTTGATAATCTTCCTGACTAGTGGCCATACATCCAATTGATGGTAGCCCCCACAGCAAACCATAATAGATAGCATCACTTTCTGTGGGTTTGACCCCCCCATCCATGCAAGCCTCTTTTTCCTGCTGTGTGAGTGGCCACATATTTCTCCAGGTCTGCTGCTCCTTTCATTTGAAGGCTGGCAATTTGACTTCAAATGGTAAATTGAAGCATGATGTCAGAGTGATCATAGAGGTTAGCCAGGATTGTCCAGATTTCTTGAGCTGAGATTTCCACAATGGACTTTGCAATTCCGTCGTCTTTAATCCAGCTTTGCATCTCTTCCTTTTCTCAAGTGGTGGGCGAATTAGTGAAGATTGGTTGTGGCATCTCCAGTCCGAATTTGATGAAATTCATTGGGTCTGTTCCATTACTGACATGGTTGTAAACTCCTTTGCCCAATAGCAAATTCTCCATTTGACATTGCCACTAATAATAGTTCTCTGTTCCTGTCAATTCCAGAATGTTTTCGAATTTGCCCATGATCTGTGATGTTTCGATCACTGGATTCTTCTCAGCTCCTGATCATCCAGTTTATGTCTGAATTTGAGTCTTTGATCCTCTTTTGTTGAGCTCACTAAAAGTGAGCTTAGGGCTCATAACCTAATGGATTCTAAGAAATAAAACAAATGACACAGCCTCTGTGATCTTCTCCTAATCACATCTCTGGACCTCTGGACTTCTGTACATACTTTATTTAGTATCTCTTGTTCTCTGTTTCCCCTTTCGTATTAGTTCCGCATTGTAGATAACTCCGTACCTGTGCTCGTAAGCAAGCACAGCTCCAGTTACTGTACATCCAAACTAACAGATTTAGTCATTAAGTTATCAACTTGCATGATCAAAGAAAAGTGACCCAAGCGGAAATTGAACCCACAACCTCAGGTTTTGGCCACCTGCACTGTAGGTTGTGTTTGGCATATATCTGAGATGCATATGTACATACATTTTTGGAAGGAAATTGTGGAGGTTGTATCTCATCAAAAGCTATATCTCCAGCATCATATCTGAACAGCAGGTCATGAAATGCATGGATGAGAGACAGTGGACTGACAAGTTATCCGTGAAAGTAAACCGAGAGTCAGAAGGGCCTGGCTTGCTCGGAGTGGACTGATTGGATTGAGGTGGCGTTGTCAATGTCTTCTTGGCATTCAGTCTAATGAATGACATTTTTGGGCCCCTAGAGGTCTTTTTAGTAACCCATGCAGAGCAAGTCACATTCTCTGCATTGATCTTCTTCCAACCATATGGGTTTTTTGGCATGTTCTCATGTTAAGTAGGCTGGGTGGTAGCTTAAAGTGATGGAAAGGCCTGCCTTGGGATTGGAATGCACAATGCGACTGATTGATGTGAGATCAGCCAGATTCGGTCGTCCCTAGTGGTTCCATAATATTTTCATGGGGACGGGTGACAAATCAGCTAATGTCAGATCTGAGACCCATTGCTCCCAGCTTCGTATTTCTGGACAATCCGAGCCATTTGAAAACCAGGGAGGCGAAGGAATTCCTGGAATTTATTCGGGAGAGACAATGTGTGGTGCCGAGGAACGTGTTCGGATTCCGATACTGGTTGGATGGGCAGGACAAATTGCATTCTCTGGTGGTGAGCAGCGATGATGAGACCGACGCGACCCCAGATCCGAAGTGAAAACATGGAAAGCGGAGGGATGCTGCGTTGAAGGGTCAGGAAGATGATGATAACTCAGATGGTAGCAGCTTGGGCTCGGCTGGTGAAGGTGGTTCTGCAAGGATTGTTTTACAGAAGAAGAAGGGAAAGAAGGTTGAACAACACTTCGGGCAACTCAGTGTTGAGACTGCTGAAGAAGATGCTGATGGTGGAATGGAAAGCGATGATGAAGGGGACCAAGAGCGAGCCAGAGCATCGACCAAATCGGCCAAGGAAGGGAGTGTCGTTCTCAGATCAAAGGCAAGGCCTGAAGCCGATTTTAAAGCGGTCAATGCTGGGTTTTGTAGATGCCGAGGTTGTCCGTGGAAAGCCAAAGCCAAGAACGAGCAAACCGCCCACAGAAGGATGGAGGATGAAGCCGAAGCCGATGGGGAGGGTGCAGTTGACTGCTGGTAAGCCGAATAGATTCTGCATGATATTCAATATGCTTACCAGATTATGTAGATGCAGAGAACTTGGGAGCTAGAGTGAGGCCTTCTGGGCAGGAGACTGCTGGAGATGGAGTTGCTGCAAATGCGTGATCAAGGCCGAAGCTGATATTTCATGGGCTCTGTACATCATTTGACGATGATCATATTTGCAGAAGCTGAGATGTCCCAGCCACAGACAATGCTGACTGCGACTCAGTCAGATTCAAGTAATGAAATGTTGTCGGAACATAGACCGACTTATGATCGACCAGGTATCTGAAAAGCATTCTTTCTATAATTGATAATGACTGATGGAATATACAGAGTCTGGACATATAGCACAGCTGAGAGGGAAGAGGGAAAAGACCAAGGAATCTGCGCCGGGTGAGGCTAAGTTGCGAGGTAAGAAGGGCCTTGCTGTCCCTGCAAGAAAGAGAAGATGCTGGGAAGGCTGGGACTGTGGGAAGAGAAAAGGGGAACCCGAAACACTGCAGATGAGGGGCCAGCTGGTGCAGGAGGAAGAGGGCAATTTGGCTCAGGAATCGCCCCAAATGCCCTAACATGGGACTTAAGAATAATGCCATCCAAGACTATGGGAATTATTAGTCAGTGAATGAATTAGTGTAACCGAATTCTTACCTTTACACCTTTCTCTAGTCATTGCCTCCTTCCTGACAGCTTTTCCAATGGTGCCAGTCTTGGCTCCTGTGGACTGATTGGCAAGGGATGAAGCTACTTTGGATGCTGTTCCAGAGGCAGCTTCAGATGTTGTTGACCAGTCCTGACCACCAGGAACTTTGATAGTGAATTTGGGTCGGAAGGTGGTGGATTGGGAGGGAGGTGCTGGCTGTTGCAGCTTGGGTGAGGTCGGGCGTGAGGGAGACCAGCAATGATAGTGTAGAAAATGTGTAGTGTAGTCACTAAGGAAAAAGCTACACTACTGTATCCGAAATAAGGTATGCTTATGTAAGCTACTTGTATCAACCCATAGGAAATGAGTTTTACAACAGATGGGAAATGACCTTTGCCCTCTCGCTGAACCTTCAGCCCACACCCACAACTGGCCACTGGGTTCCTCAGATTCGTCTTCCTTCTCCCAGGCTTTACCTTTACCTGTGTCAATCTTTTTCCCCTTAAGAACTCATGGGCATTTGCCCATGAGTCGCAACCCCCACCCTGGCACCACTGGAGGCTCAGAGAGTGTCCGACGTGAACTTCTCTCAGTGTTCAGCATGTCTCCCAATGGGCAAGTGATGCAGGTGTTTGTGTGATGCACACCTGGTGGTGACAACAACAAAGATGGAAGGTGGTAAGGAAAGACAGGGGGTGGTAAGGAGAAGACATCAGCTATGATGGATGTGAAAGGCAAGGGCAAAGTGAAGGAGGTGAAGGCAACAGCACTGATGAAGAAAGGGAGGGATGACGAAGGCAATGATAATAAGAACCATAGCCTGCCTGGGGAAGACGAGTCAGGTGACAGCAACAGTGAAGACAAGGGGTGGGATGGGGACTAGACAGAGGATGAGGCAGGCACAGCATGATGACATCCAAGCTTGGAAGAAACTATCACACTTACTGATGTTTGCCAGCAAAGTCCCTACGTGGAGTTGTGCGCTAATTGATTGGATGACCTGGGAATGGAAGGACATTGAGGCGAAGTCTTTCTCCTGCATTATGCACGCATTGGCCACAGTGGCAATCACAGAATCTGCAGTGATCTGTTTGTACCGACACAAACTTTTGCTATGTCATTCCAAGAGTGGTGCATCAACCATCCACCTCCAAGCCGAGGGTGCAATGCAGAGGGGTTTGGTCGAAAAGGATCCCAGGCAGATGAGTGATGTATGCCAGACAACTCTGAAGGACCTATTCGGGTCACAGGGGTTGAAGGAGGGGAAGGGATATGAGTTGTGTTGACAGAGGGCAAGTGGCTTGACCAGACAGCATATATCTGATGATGCCAAGGGGAGGGGTGATGGTAGCATGTTGTCAAGGACAAACTGGCATGGCTGCAGTGCAAGCGAGACCTGGGAGGGCAGCAGCGCACAGTGCAGAAGGCCATCAATGGGATCCAGAAGCTGTGTGTCACATGGCATGATCTGATGAGCAGGGTGCAGGTGTGGGACAATCCCCTGCTTGACAAAGAGGTCACTGCTGTGCTGCATGGGTTAGTTGAGGTATGTCCCACCATACCCACCATTGCTCACTCACTCTTTCTTGAAAAGGCATTGAATTTGAACACATACTACCAACAGGTGCACTACATCTGAATGATTGAGTTCAACAGCGAAGTTGCATTGGTACCTGCAGAATGCCTTTGCATCTTCATCTGATCTGATGCATTGATCATGGGTATTCCAAAATTGGAAAATCTTATGGATGTCCAACGAAAGCCCAGATGATCGCCCATCTGGAACACATGGCAAAGTCGTACACCAAGTGGTTGGTGTTGCATCAAACATGGGATGATGAACCTTTGTCATTCAAGTTCAACAAGACCAACAAGAGAGAAGGGGACAGCAGGGAGGAGGAGGAGCAGGGGGAGGTCAATCCAGCAAACTTTGTACATCTGTCATCACACCGTTGTTTTCCTGTTGCTGACTGTTTCAGAATTTCGATCCTGCTCTCTTCAAAGACCTCCCCATCATTTCGATGGGTGAGTTCTTATCCAAAGGCGACCCAGCCCAGCAAGGTATGTACATCGCATGCATACATTCTATTCTTATTCCATCCTTGTATAATCATCCTATCATGCATTCCAGGCATGTCATGGAATGTATGATCATTGGGGTGTTCAAACAAACCTGAAATCGCTCATGTGCCTATCACACATTCCATGCACCTTGTGGAATGTGCAATCACCCCATCTGTCCTTTCTATTCTATTATTCTATCTATCACTGTATAATACTACACTGATGCTCTATTCACTTTACAACAGACAATGTGCTGCTGAGTCTGGTAGCTCATGTGTCAACTTTAATCTCGACACTCACCTGTCCATCGATGAATCTAGACAAGGTTGAAGAAGTCAAGGAGTTCAATACCTCCCTGATGGATATGGACACACATCTGATCAAATCGTTCACAACCAACAACAACAACCTTGATGGACTGACCCCATGACACTCATGGGCACTCAACCTCTTTTTGTATGCATGTTCCATGGAAGACGCTCAAGAGAGACCCTGCACCTACTATGTTATCCACTGGATCAAAGGAGAGGAAAGTGGTTGTGAAAGTCATAACCAGGAAACTGTCCAGATCACACATGTGCTCACAATCCTCTTGAAACCTTAGGTTGTTGACAATGTGACTGAGCAGAATCTCCCCAGAAATGCATAAAGACCTTTGTCCAGTTGAAGGAACCTGTCTCTGACACCAATCCCACCTTGCAACATGCTGCTTTTGAAGAGACCATGTATCTTGGGTGACATGCCAAGGTAAGGTGCAATGTCGGTGCCATATTTGGTGCTTTTGGTGCACTTGCCCCAATCACTTTCTGAACACTCCTTCTGACATGTCTGACATTCTTTATTCTGGCTCTTATGATCCTTTTGCTGTCTTCACTATTCAAGTTTCCTGTTTGTACCATTAGGATTTACAATGGATTGATGATGATGATTGATGATTGATGTGTGATTGCACAATGGAAGTATTTCAATGTCTTCTCTTATATCTGATGGTTTCAAGAATGCGTTCAATGGACTGGCATGTACCTATGGTGCTGCTAATGCTCTCTGAGCCTCCAGAGGTGCCAGGGCGGGAGGAGGAGAAGGTGCTAATGAAGGTAGTGAGCAGGAAAGGAAAGGCTTGGCAGATCAATGAAGCAGAGACCGAGACCAAGGACTGAGGGCATTCAAGATGATGCATCTGAAAGAGGGCAATTGAAGAAATGCTCAGCAGTCAGAGAGGAACAGTCACCATCCATGAAGGAGATTGAGGTTGAAAGTATCCCAAACCCGGGGTATGCTTGTGCTCAATGCCATAGCCACAAGATACAGTGTACACTGACCAACAAGAGCCAAACAGCCTCAGCCTGTCATTGTAGATGTTACAGACCAAACATCCTTGGCTCATGGTGAAGGAGCCACAGAGCCAGGGGTGCCCAGCTTGCCTTCCTCCCCTATCCCATCTCACACACACCCTGTCTCTGAGCCAGGGTGGTTCAGAAAAGAATCCTTTCCTCATCTTTTCATCCACCAAGGACTCGTTGATGTTCAAGGTACTGTACATTCCCTCTTCAACAGTTACTTGGCCAATTGCCCCCCTGCCACAATGAGCAGTGACCCAGCCTACCACCACTATTGTGTGGGGTTCAGCTCCCAATCTGTTCCCAGATTGCAGTTGGTCACCCCCATCACTTTTCTAGCCCAGTCCTTCCATCTTCAATCACCAATTGGGGATTCAGGGGCGCTCAGCAACACCTGATGTTTCATAGGGGGATCAATGCCTTCACTGCCAACCATCACCTGCATTCCAGTCAAAGAAGACATTACAATGGATACAGCCAGTGTGGCCGAGGAGGTGACTGAGGACATATCTGTTGGCGAGGCAACTAAAGACACTGGGGGAGCAACCAAGAATCCCCCAGCATCAAATTAGTTGTATACTCTGCCTGTTGTTTCAAAATCATGTTGTAAATATGCAAGTGGACTATGTACAATTACTATGTCCATCTAACAGCGTACATAAGTCAATTGCGAATGACACTCAGAATATCAATGTACCTTGAAACTTGGTACCCTTCTCCATAGATCTGACTGGGGACTGAGCTTAGGACCTCCCTTTTCTGCCACCCTCTGCAACCATCATGCTGACTGGGAGGTGTGCACTCATGTCATATCCCAGAATTCTGAGTCAACTCCAACTCTGTCACATACAAACTCCGGTGTGATCCTCTTCAATCGTACCTCTGGACCTTCAGACATCCATATATAATTCCATATTTAGTATTTGTTGTTCTCTGATCTCCTTTAGTATTAGTTTTGCTTCATAGATACATTCAATCCTGGACTCACTTATGTAGACACACAGCTCCAGTTTCCTTTTCATTCAACTCTGTTCCTCCTTACAAACCCATTACTAATCACTTTTGTAATACTCCTTAAACTCCATATATAAACTCCAGAACAACTCCTGTACTCTTAGCTTATAATCGACTCGGATATGATCCTCTAACATCCTCTTTATCTATCCTCTGAACCTAAGCTTGGCGCAGCATATAAGCTGAAGCTGCACCCTTCTGAAAAAACTCTGGAGTTTTGGAGTTTCCTCAGGAGATTGATCTGATCTTAACAGCTTGACATTTTAAATCTGACCTTATTTTCTTTGTTCGCACAGCTAAGGGTGTACTGGAGATCAATGTCCCTCATTTATCTGGCATGGAATCCAACCACATACCACCACCACCACCATCTTCTGGGGCAGATCTCTTCATGGTAGGCTTTGGCCAAGTATTTGGCCTTGGCCTCAGTACCTGCTTGACCCAATGCCTTCGGTATGACCTTTGGCCTGTCCAATTGAAGCTTCTGTGATGATTATGTATGTATGTACCTCATTCATGTGATCAGAAATCCAGCCACATACCACCATCACCATCATCAACTGGGGCACATTGCTTCTTGGTAGGCTTCAGCCAAGGATTTGGCCTTGGCCTTAGTAGCTCACTTGACCTGACACCTTTGGTCTGTCCAATTGGGACTTCTGTAATATTTATTCACCTGATCCATTATGTCAGACATCCAGCCATGTACTGCCACTGCCATCATCTTCTGGAGCAACTCTCTTCTTGGTAGGCTTCAGCTAAGCATTCAGCTTCAGCCTTGGAAGCTCACTTGACCCAACGTCTTTAGTATCACCTTCAGTCTGTCCAACATGGGTTTGCTTTTCAGCAGTATGCCTTGGTTACACTCCATCATTATCCTGAGTTGATTGATTATCCTTCTTGGCTTTTTGAAGTGGTCCAACCTTCAATGGTTCATGAGCATGTTGAGATCCATCAGTGTTTGACCTTGGAACTTCCATGGGTGGTCTCCTAACTGCATATGCAGGTCCGACAGATTAATAACTTTATATCACTAGCAAATAGCCACATACCTTTTATTGCATTAGTCAAATCAAAGCTCCAAAATGCACCCCTCATAGCCCAAATTGATATTTGTACAGTAAGAGATCCAAAAGGAGTTAGCCCTAACCCTTGCCCTGAATATGAGTGCTTAGTCATGTGATCTGGTTGCCATGGCACTCAGATATAACCATATTCAAATGACATGTCATTGGGACACTTATTTGACCATGATATTGTTAAGCAGTATAGTAAATAACATAAGTTTTTGGTAGTTTTTGATGAATGCTGTGTCTCAATCCTATCTGATTATGTAAATTACATGATCCTAACCAATATAAATAGCATGAACTAACCCTACTTTACTGTAAAATCCATTTCTGCCTCTTCTAAAGTCAATATCTGTCTTTTGCTTGAATCTAATCTTTCTGCTGATTAAATCTCCCATAAATTTGGTCTGGAAAGTCTACTGTGGCCAGGGCCATTTATGGGATCCACACAAAGCAGAAAAAACATCAAACTAGAGTGTCTTTTAAAACTTTCTCCTACTATCAGAAGGGAAAATGTATCTATTATTATCTTTGGGAGAGTTTGAAATGCTGTCCAGACCATTATGTCACCAATTCTATCTTGGCTTCCCTGTCTCTTCCCAAACTGCTCAAACCTGCATTCCTAAAAGCTGTAGTCAAGAAGAAGAAATCAGTCTTATCTATCAATATTGATAACAAAAACTACCTTGTGCTTCCAAGCACCAAAACAGCACTGTGGAGAACTTGACTATGGTCATATTATCACAAAAGGCCAGATAATATGATCAGGTCAGGTAAAATAAAGTATATGGAGACACTGGCGGAAAAACATTTGTAGAATAAAAATATATTAATGTGGTGAAGTTTGGAGGAGATCTTTTAATGGCTTGGGGATGTATGGGCTGGATTGGAGTTGAAATCCTTGTAGAAATCAAAAGGAGTATAGATACTGAGCAGTCTGTCTTAATTTTGGGGCACAATCTGCTTCCCAGAATACAGAATTTAGAGATCTTGGATCAGAGTGTTATTATTTAACAATACAATGACCCTAGGCACTCATCTAGAACAGCTCAGCATTGGCCCAGTTCTCAATGGATCAAGGTCCTTGATTGATCAGTACAATA
>JBBPQE010000592.1:0-15703 GCA_038092335.1 Boletus vinaceobasis
CTGCTTTGGGCGGGTGTAGTGACTGCGTGGTACTTTCAATCTTTGACATTCGTCGGGGGTCTTCCGTACAGACGGAAGGCTTGACGGACGTCTGTTTCGAAGAAACGTCCCGACACAGCATAGATCAAGCCCGCGTATGCAGGATGTTACCATATGGTCGACGATAATGTGGTTACGACCGACAAAAAGCTCAGCCTGTTGGAAGCGACTATCACCAGTAGTCAGACTACAGTGTGCGTTTGCCAGGTGGGCCTGAGTGGTGTTGTGAGTGAAATCCGTTCGTGAGGCTGAAGCACGCTGGGCAAACAAGAGTCCGAGGATTTTGTTACGCACTTGAGGACAGGTATAAGGAAATGCGAGCAGAGGAGAAAACGACGAAAGAAGCCATGATTGAGTTCTGACTGTTGGGCAGCTCGTCTAGTCGTTTCTTCCCGTCCCCATACAGCTTTGAGCGCGACTCCCTCATCGATAACTGTCGGGTCACGACAATGACGACGACACGAGTGGGGCGTGGATTGGGGTGAGAGTAAGCGCCCGGAGATGATTATGGGTGTGTGAAATGATGTATATCGATAAGGGGACACGTGTATGGCAGGCGACGAACCGTACCGTGAGTAGACGACTGCTCATCATTTCTTCCATCCCTCTGTTACTTGGCGAAGCATGTTTCAGACAAAAAGCAGGTGGTCAAGGAATGGTGAGCACACAGGCGAGACGGTTGAGAATGGGATACTGACAGTGACACAAGAGTCGAGTGAAAACAACTCCTCCCTTAGCACCGTTCAACAGCAAGTGAAACAGATCGAAATCGATGGTCAAAATGACATCTACTCAGTCGCCTTCCTTGTTGATGGGAAGCACGTCGTGGGCGGTGGTGAGGAAGGAAAGATTCGACGTTGGCGAGTGGAAGATGGCAGGGAAGTGGGGATGCCAATGTGTGTGGGGAGTACTGTTTACGACATTGCGGTGTCACGAGACGGAAAGTGGGTCGTGAGTGGGGCGGGGAATGGCGAGGTGACGGTGTGGAATGCGGAGAGCCACGACAAGGTGACCACATTCAAAGGACACAACCATGCAGTGCCAGTGTATGCAGTGGACGTCTCTCTGGATGGGACGAGAATCGCGAGCGGATCGGGGGACAAGACTGTCTGCGTCTGGTCGCTCTCGACTGGCCAGCGACTACTCGGCCTCTTCCAACACAGCAGCATCGTTGTTGCAGTCAAGTTCTCACCCGACGGACACCTCATCGCCACTGCCATGTGGGACAACAAGTCTGTTCGGATCTACGACAGTCAGAATGGTCACCGCCTCGTCGACGTCCCAATCAGAGTCAGCTCGCTGTTCAATCAATCCCTCGCTTGGACTAACGATAGCAAGCAACTCTTTGCGTTATCTTGGGATGGTAAGATCCACTGTCTTGACGTGTCCACCGGGACGACACGCTCTCAATGGCCCATCCACAGCAACGATAACCCCCGTTGCATCGCCCTGGCAAGCAATGGCACATTCATCGCAGCTTCTGCAAACTCGTCGGTCTCGTTTTGGGACACTACGACACACCAGCAAATTGGGTTTGTCATCCAGCACAAGACTCGTGTCGGGTCGGTGGCTATCTCAGCAAACCGCGACTTTGTGATGAGCGGAGGCCAGACAATCACGCTTCACAGTCTCTACGACATCCTTCTTTTACCCTACTCTGATAGTGTATGTGTGCTTGGATCAAAATCACGCTACCTGTCGCAATTTCCTGATCACAAACCGCGTTATTGACTGCTCTAGATTTTCCCTGAGCGGGCCATGCAGCGCACGAGGGAGGAAATGGCCGATCTCGAGAGGACAATAGAGTCCCTTCACGCACAGGAAGAGGACTCAAGTGCGGCTATATTACCGCCCTGAATCGCGCGTCGTTGACATCCACGTTCATTAGGCAACAAAATTGCGCATCTCGAAGGAACCATCCAGCAACTCCGAATCCAACTCTCCGACTCCCAGGATTCCCTCAATAAGACCGTCGAGTCCTTTCGCGTACAGGAGATGAACTCGAGTGCGTTCACCACCACCCTGACTCGTGCTTCATTGACATCCCTGACCATTAGAAAGCAAAATCACCGATGTCGAACACCAACTCCGCACTCAGCGTGCCGATTACGAGCGCAGAATAGATAGCCTCCTCCAGATCGTCCGCGCCCACGAGCAGAAACATAAATGCGAAGCCCTGTATGCCGAGGACCACATAATCAATGCTACACTCTCACTTCTCGAGATCATTGACACCGCAAGCGAGGAGGTCAGGGCCAACAGCCTGCTAGCGGACTGGCTTGCAAGTGAGTTTTCGCGTCATGCACGAGGATAGACTATTCAATTTCTGGCATCAGAATTCAAGAGCCAATGCATATCGACGTTGGAAACTATTGGAGACGAGGCATCGGGGACCGAGAAACAAGAAGAAGCGGTCGCAGCGTACTCTACAGCGTTGTTACTCAGTCCCTCGACCCCGAACAGCTTGCTAATGAAGTGGGCGAGCATCGTGTTGATTCGTAGCTCAGCGGACGAAGCATTGAGCGCCTCCGCTCCGGTAGGCTTTACACCATAGTCTGAAGCCGGATGTTGACAGTCTTCGAATCAGTTCAAGCTTCCAAGTTTTCTGATCTACCGCACAATCTGCGATGCTCTTGAAGTGAATGGTCGTGTTTCGGAGGCAGTCGAGTGTTTCCGACAGATGCAGGGCGAGCTAGGAGAGGACATGAAGTCTACGGATAAAACTGAGTGGTTCGCCGGTGAGGATTTCCTACCTGGTTCGTGGTCCCCAGTCTTTTTTGACATTGAACGTTAGACTTCAAAGTGCGCTGTCTCGAGACATTAGAGCGAAAGGGAGATACCGCCATGGGCTCTGCCTCATTCAAAGATGCCGTCGTTCATTACACTATAGCATTGACCCTCAATCCTTCATCGATGGAGCTTTTGACCAAGCGAAGCAAAGCACGAACTGAGCTTGGATCATGGCAAGATTCGCTGGACGATGCTGATGCGGTACGTGTATCCCGATCTACGACGGAGCAAATAGTCAATGTAATCCCAGGCAATCAAACTCGATCCGTCATCTCCACGTGGCTACGAAAGGAGGCATGCAGCACTCCTTGGCGCTCGCTGTTACGATGAAGCAATCAATGCGTATAACAATATGCTTCTGAAGCTTGAACAATCTCCTGATCCTGTTTCTCGAGGTAAATATTTTCTCACTCGAACGAGAGTATTGCCTCAAGGTTCTGCTCCCCGCAGAATCGCGTAACCACTACGTGAGCCCATCGCAGACGATGGCGGCTATTCGCAGCTCTGTCAAACGGACCCAGCGTGATACCCCACTCGCCCTCATGAACACGGATACCGGTCGTCTTTGTGGCAAGCAGGAGTGTATGGATGAATTCAAAGCTGATCCAACATTCAAAGAGCTCGTTGCATCTATTACGACGAGACGCGACAACTCTCGCATCACACGGACCGTTCAGCAATACTTCCAATACGCCACGTTCTCCCATACTTGGGAGGCAGCTGAATCCGAACCGCGATTCCAGGATGTGCTTCATACAACGGTACACGAACTGGCTGCATCATCCACTGTCCTGAAGCTGGTGATGTTCTGTAGGACAGTGCGGGAAGCTGGGTTTCGCTGGGCATGGTCTGACACATGTTGTATCAACAAAACGGACGGTCCAGTACTTCAGGAATCCCTGACATCAATGTTCAAATGGTACCACGAGTCTTCCCTCACGATCGTTCACCTAAAGGGGGTACGATCTGACTCGGAGCTGCGTGCTCTGATCAGGAGTCTCTGGAACACCCGTGCATGGACATTGCAAGAGTTCTTTGCATCTCGGGTCATCCGTTTCTACACCGAAGATTGGAAGCCTTATCTTCCTGACGAGAGTGTGTATAATCACAAGGATTCACCCGCAATCATGGCCGAGATGGCGGCCGCAACCGGGGTTGACGTACAAGTTTTGCTCTCTCTCCGACCCGGGTCAGAGGACGTACGACAGAAACTTTGTCTTGCTGCCACACGCATTGCCACAAAACAAGAGGATATAGCTTACTCCCTGTTCGGTATCTTTGACGTCATTATCCAAGCCAATTATGGCGAGGGCGAGCAACGCGCGCTGGGTCGCCTGTTGCAAGAGGTGTTGACTCGGTCAGGCGATGTCACGATTCTGGCCTGGACAGGGAATGCATCTGAGTATAACAGCTGTCTTCCTGCGGAGATTGGTGTATATCGCGAGCCAGAGTCACTCTATATTCCGTCGCCAATTGGCGATGGCGAAATGGACGCGTTGATTGCGGAACTACGGACATCCTCGTACCTCGACTCGGCTTTAATGCTATACGATCGCGTCGTCAATCTCCCATCCCCGCGTCTTGTCAGTCGCCGTTTGAGTTTATCTTGCATCATGTTTCCGCTGAAAGGTCCATTGATCCCGAGCGGTCATTCTCAGCATGTTTATCGAGCCACGACATCCAGACTGGGAAACGTCGAGATCAAGACAACGGAGGACTTATCTAACCTGGACAATCTGGTACTCGTCCATCCGTGGCTTCGGTGCCTTCTTGATCCTGCCCTTCCTTTCGAGGACCTCCCTTCGCTGTACGGGGATACTTTGTTCGCTGATGCACCCTCTCCCTCGCCATCGCATGCCGTGTCTCCCCCACACAATTCCTCACAACTTGACAAGCTTACCAGAGCGTTACGGCTTTTTGTGCGTCTCAGACAGCCTTTCGGCGCGCTGTTACTCGTTCCTCTATCGCACAATGAATACAAGCGTGTTGCATCCGATCACCCTATCGTCGTGCAACTGCTGAAGGAGGTCCCACCGCACTATCTCGCCCAGACGATACGGACGCTAGATATCTTGTAGTTGCCATACTCTTGGGAAGTTCGTCTGTTTTCGTTTCCGGATGTCTTGCTCTTTCCATCTCAAACGTGACTATACCACGTTCTCGCACTTGGCATTAGCTTTGCGTAACGTATATCATCCTGTTTGAAGTTCCCGATGCTATTATACAGCCTGTGTTGTAAATCGTTAAGTAGCCCAGATGATCATAAGGATTCGGACAAGTCTCCAGCGACGAAATGATTGTGGGCTGGCCGGGAACTCGGCACGTTTACAAGAGCGAGTGTGTCTCACCCCGCAACGCGATTAAGTGCTGCGCCACGATAAGCACATCACGAACACGCCGGGTAGCACGTGGTTCATTTAACCAAGAAGCCCGACGGACGGAAGGACAAATCAGTTGCAAAGCAAATGGAATGATGCAAGATTTGACCGTTGTGAATGGCATGTGGCGGTGGCTCCCCTCTACCGTCAAGGTCACATTTCGAGACCGTCTCTGTGGTTCCAAGCAGGCAAGAGTTCGTAAAGTTCGTCGACGTTCCGTTAATTGTCCATATTGCCGCTGGGTCCCCGGAGTTTCATTGTAGCTGTTAGGGAATGTTGATCAGTAGGTTCAGCTGTAATGCCAGATGGAATTCGATGCCAACCGTTTAGTGTATCCAGTTATCACCCTGGATCGAGAGATTCGCGCCAGCACCACCGTCCCCGAAATCAGTTGAGATTTTAGTTCAATCCTGAGGATGCTGGCGGTTCACGTTAGCTCTTTGATGGCGTCGAGCACGAGTACGTTCAAAGTGGTCCGGCCTGGATAAACGAACTCTGGTCATGAATGTGGGTTACCACGAAATTGCGTAACTTCATCACGACGTTTGGTAGGGGACCGGACAGTCAAAAGGGGGCCGATCTCGATTTTGCGAGCGACGGGGGTTGAACTGCAGGTATCTTTCTCGTCCTTCGACCCGTCAAGGTGATCTCCGCGAAAAGCCCCTTCTCAGAGCACAGTATAGACTATAGACCCCCAAAGGCCCTGGATAAATGGATGTATTACGACTAGACGACGTTTACTATCGCGACTTTGGTTTGAGACCAAGTGGAAGATAGTCGGAAATTGTTGCTGATGTCTCTGGGGGAGGTTCGGGAAGTGGACAGTGGGGGGAGAAAATGCCTACAGAGCAGGATCATCGATCATGAGCGTAAGATGTCGTGGATCCCAAGACGAGGATCAAGGGTGAATACGCCTTTTCAACACCCTCGGGTGCCCCGAATGCTGTGTAGCTCGTTTCTTGACTGTCTTTTGTTCCCGCCAACCCCTAGAAGATTTCCTTTATTGTCAATTCGGAGGCTACCACTGCGACTGCAACAAGTATGCATTGAGGTGAGCCAGCGGTCGCGTGAAGAACCATGCTCGAGGCTCCGTACAGTGCAGTGCAGAAATGATGACGGAATTTCGAGTGAGGCGCCGTTGTGCAGGATAACCTGGTGGTGGAGGCGATCTGGGTCGCGACGGTGGGGAAGGAATGTGAGGACAGGATGTGCAGCCAAGAGAGATATGTCGGCTAGGTAAGACTAGGGCGTTGAAGAGTACCGAGCAAAGAGAGTTCAAGGCGAAGCTGCTACTTTGGGTGGGTGTAGTGACTTCATGGTGTTATGAATCTTTGAGATGCGTTGGGAAGACTTCCGTACAGGCGGAAGGCTTGACGGACATCCGAACACAGTAGAGATCGAGCTCGTGTATGAGCACATGCTCGATCGACAATAATGTGTTTACGACCGACGAAAAGCTCAGTTGGTTGGAAGCGACCTTCACCAGTAGTCGGACTGCAATGTGCGTTTGCCAGGCGGACCTGAGTGGTGTTGTGGGTGAAATCCGTTCGTGGGGCTAAAGCACGCTTTACAAAACAAAAGTCGATGGATGTTGCTACCCACTTTATGATAGGTATAAGGAAATACGAACAAGGTAGGAAGCGACAAAAGAGACGCCCTTGTTGCCATCGTTAAGTTTTGACTGTTGGGTAGCTCGTTTAGTCGTTGCTTCCCGTTCCCAACAACTCTAGCCCTGATTTGCCCATCGACAACTCTCAGGTCACCACAATGACGATGGCCAGGGTGGGGTGTGCATTGGGGTGAGAGCAAGCGCCCGGAGATAATTATGGGTGTGTGAAACGATCTACATCGATAAGGACACGTGTACGGCGGGCGACAAACCGTACCGTGAATAGATGATCGCGCATCATTTTTTCCACCGTTCTGTTACCTGGCCAAGAATGTCTACAAGAGAAAGTAGACAATCAAGGAATGGTGAGCACAAGGGCCAAAGGTTTGAGAGTGAGATACTGACGGGGACCCAAGAGTCTAGCGAAGACAGTCCCTCTTCTAGCACCGTTCAACAGCAAGCAAAACCAATCGAACTCGGTGGTCGAGAGGACATAGGCTCAGTCGCCTTCCTCGTTGACGGGAAGCACGTCGTGGGCGGTGGTAACGAAGGAAAGATTCGACGTTGGCAAGTGGAAGATGGCAGGGAGGTGGGGATGCCAATGTATGCGGGGAGTGCCGTTTGCGACATTGCGGTGTCACGAGATGGAAAGTGGGTCGTGGGTGGGACGAGGAATGGCGAGGTGATGGTGTGGAATACAGTAGCATGTTCTTGCAGTTCGCATTCACTTTGCGTAAAATATATCACCCTGTTTAAAGTACCCGATAGACAAGTTCGAAATAACCGACTTCTCGCCAGCATCCTTTAATCTCCCCGTCACCGTTGTTAGCTGTCACGGAGAATGGTAATCGTCTCGAGTTTCTCACCAATAGAGTATTCGATTCCAGGTCTCGTAGATCGTGTAGGCAGGTTGAATTCGTGGTGCAAGAGTAAGGCGGAACTGTCTTGTATGTGGACGAAGTCGATGTGGTTAATCATTAGCAGCACTTGCTGGCATACTCGGAGTTCTTACTGAAGCTACATGGACGGCAAGCTGATGGCCGAGCGACTGATCAAGTTGGTCTCTCCCGATTGAAAATGGGTTACACGGCAACATGTATGGTCTCCAACATCCCAAACCGTCCAGCTCGACCCAGCCACCATAACGAATTACATTTCTAGCCAGCGTACGTCAGGAGAGCGCTCCCGACGCCTAAAGGACGGAAACACAAATTAGTCGCAAACCAAACAGAACGATGCAAGATTTGACCGTTGTGAATCGCGTATGGCGAGCTGTTGACGGTGACGTTTGCGTATGTCGGGGTTGATGCATGCGTCATCAACTATTCCCTCTCGCTTTCAGGAAGGAGATCCATCATTTGAAATGTCTGGAGATGAGCTTGAAACCGAACGCGTGGAAGGTGCGGATCACGATAAATGCTGCGGTGTAATTCTCGCGTGCCATGGATATCTGGGGCACGAGGTGTACCGCAGACACGGAGACGGCGAGGCGACCATCGGCCGACCTAATGGCCGACCTTGATATGTTCTATATGGCACGCGGGCACCTCTCGAAGGAGGGTTCGAGGTGGAACAACATTCTCTGGACGTCTGCTTCTCCGGGCGATGCTGGGATGATCCAGCAAGGTTCTAGCACGGAAAAGCATTCCGTAGGTGACATCAGTAAGCATCAACTCAGATCGCGTCCCCATGAGAACGTGGTAAAGCGAAAACGTTCCCTGATACCATGGTTGAACGAAATTGGCGCGGATGAAGGCACTGAAGACGTTCGCATCCGGAGGGGCGCCCGCCGATTTTACGCAAAAGAGCATATCTTGAATCACGCCGCCGTTTGTGGGGCCAATGTCGATGGGGTGCTGATAATGTCCGAATACGAGGTCGCGTCCAGTAGCACGCCTTGTGTGCCGCACACGTCCCAAAGACCTGGAGCGACAGTGAAGCCATGTTTATGCGACGTACAAAACGGTGGACACACATCATGGGCGTACAAGTGTGACATGAGAGTTGACGGGGCCCAGACGCGAACGCGAGCGTGGCGATAAAATCTTGCCTGCTCCACAATTAGACCAATGCTGTGGTGAACGAGGACGGCAGGTACCATGGGCATACAAGTAGTCTAAATGTGACACAAGAGTTGACGGAAACTCGGGTCAAGAATGTGGACGTGCCTACTTGTGCGATTCCGGGTCGGGTTCTAGAAAGACGGGCTAGTCTTAATTGTGAGAAATGGGGGTATGAATAGGAGGTATCTTTCCCGTCCTCTGGTCGTCTTCTTTCTGCCCGTCAAGGTGATCTCCACGAAAGACCTCTCCTCGGGGCACAGCACAGACTCTGGATTTGCAGGGTCCGGAATAAATGGATGTATTATGCGCAAACCACGTTTCCTATCGCGACTTTGATACGAGAGTAAAGGAAGACGGTTGGAAACTGTTGCTGATGGCTCTGGGGGAGGAGAAAATGCTTACAGAGCAGGACCATGAGCGATGAGCTATTGTAGACCCAAGGCGGGGACCAAGAGGCAAATACACCTTTTCGCCATGCTCGAGGGCCCCGAATGCTGCGTAGCTCGTTCCTTGGCTGTTTGTCGTTCCCGCCAACCTCGGGAACGATTTCCTCTGGTGACTATGCGGAGGCTACTGCTGCACGACTGCAACAAGTGTCCATCGAGGGGTGAAGAACTACCTTCGAGACTCTGTACGCGGTAGTGTAGAAAGGATGATGGAATTTTGAGTGAGGCGTCGTCGTGCAAGATAGCCCGGTAATGGAAGCGATCTAAACCACGATGAAAGCGAGGCAGGAATATTACGGCAGAGGTGTGCAGCCAAGAACGATCGAACGGCTAGGTGAGACTAGGACGTTCAAGGGTATCAAGCAGAGGGAATTCGAGGCGCAGCTGCTACTTTGGGCGGGTGTAGTGACTGCATGGTGCTTTCAATCTTTGAGATTTGTTGGGAGGACTTCCGCCACAGACGGAAGGTTTGACGGATGTCGTTTTCGAAACATCCGAATGCAATATAGATCGAGCTTGTATATGAGGATGTCACCATATTCTTGACAATAGTGTTTACGACCGAAGAAAAGCTCAGTTTGTTGGAAGCGATCACCAGTAGTCAGACTACAGTGTGCGTAGCCAGGCATGCCTGGAGTGGGTGGGGCTGAGCGATGTTGTGGGGGAAATCCGTTGGTGGTACTGAAGCACGCTTTGCAAAACAAGAGTCAAAGAATTTTGTTATGCGCTTTATGACAGGTATAGGGAACTACGAACAAAGTAGCAAGCGACAACAAAAGCCCATGTCGCCACCGTTGAGTTCTGACTATTGGGTAGCTCGTTTAGTCGTCGCTTCCCGTCCTCAACGACTCTGAGTGCGATTTCCCCATCGGCGGCCCTCATGTCATCAAAATGGCGACGACACGGATGGGGTGTGCATTGGGAGTGAGAGCAAGCGCCCAGAGATGATTATGGGTGTGTAAACTGACGTATATCGAGGCACGTGTGTTATGGCAGGCGACAAAGGTGGATCTTGAGTGGACGACCGCACATCGTTTCTTCTGTCGCTCTGTCACCTGGCCAAGCATGTTTTGGAGAAAAAGGAAGGGACCAAGGAATGGTGAGCACATAAGGGAGACGCTTGAGAATGGGATACTGACGGAGACCCAAGAGTCGAGTGAAAACAGTTCCTCCAGCACCGTTCAACAGAAAAAAAAACTGATCAAAATGGATGGTCGTGGTGACATATACTCAGTCGCCTTTCTCGCTGATGGGAAGCACACCGTGGGCGGTGGTAAGGAAGGAAAGATTCGACGTTGGCGAGTGGAAGATGGCAGGGAAGTGGGGACGCCAATGGATGCAGGGAGTACTGTTTTCAACATTGCAGTGTCACCAGATGGAAAGTGGGTCGTCGGTGGGACGGAAAGTGGTCCGGTGACAGTGTGGAATGCGGAGAGCCACGAAAGGGTGACTACATTCAACTTAGGACGCAGCGGGTCGGTGTATGCGGTGGACGTCTCACCGGATGGGACCAGAATTGCGACTGGATCAAGTGACAATATTGCCTGCATCTGGTCGCTCTCTGGTGAGCAACTGCTCGGCCCCTTCCAACACGACTACTCCGTTGTTGCAGTCAAGTTCTCACCCAACGGACGCCTCATCGCCACTGCCACGTGGAACTGGCCGTGTGTCCGGATCTACGACAGTCAGAACGGCCGGCTCGTCGTCGATGTCTCCATCAAAGTCAGCTCGTGGCGGAACCAATCTCTTGCTTGGTCCACTGACAACGAACAAATATCTGTCTTGTCTCGCGACGGCAACATCCATTGTTTCGACGCATCCACCGGGACGATGCGCTCTCAATGGCCTATTCACAGCAACAACGAACACAGGTGCACCGCCCTGGCAAGCAACAACACACTCATTGCAGCTTCCGCAAACTCGTCGGTCTCGTTCTGGGACGCTACGACCCACAACCAAATCGGGTCTGTCATCTACCACACAGCTGACGTGGCATCAACCGCTATCTCAACAAAGTACGGCCTTCTGATTAGTGGGGGCAAGACAATCACCCTCCACAGTCTCTATGATGTCCTTCCCTTACCCTATTCTCACAATGTAAGTGCATTTGAATCAAAATCTCACTGCGTGAGATCGTTTCCTGATCGTAAACTGCTTTGTTCGCTGCTACAGTTTTTCGCTGAGCGGGAAATGCAGGACATGACGAAGAAAAAGGCCGATGTCCAGAGGACAATCAACTCTCATCGTGCACAGGAGAACCCGAGTACATCTATTAGCACCCCCGATTCATACAAGGATGCTGCTGTCCATTCCACTACAGCACCGACCCTCAATCCTTCATCGACACGCGTGCCAATCAAGAGAAGCAGAGTACGAGCTGAGACTGGATCACAGCAGAGATCGCCAGACGATGCTGTTGTCCGTTCCACTACAGCATCGACCCTCAATCCTTCATCGACACGCGTGCCGATCAAGCGAAGCAGAGTACGAGCTGAGACTGAATCACAGCAAAGATCGCCAGACGATGCTGTTGTCCATTCCGCTACAGCACCGACCCTCAATCCTTCATCGACAGACGTGTTAATCAAGCGAAGCAGAGCACGAGCTGAGACTGTATCACGCCCGAGATCGCCGGACGATGCTGATGCAGTACGTGTAACCTGATCCTCAATGCAGCAAATAGTCAATGTAATCCTAGGTAATCAAACTCGACCCGTCATTTCCACGTGACTACGAAAGAAGGCATGCAGCACTCCTTGGCGCTCACCGTTACGACGAAGCAATCGATACGTATAACGATATGCTTCAGAAGCTTGAACACTCTTCTGATCCTGTTACTCGAGGTGAATATTTTCCCATTTGAATGAGAGCATCGCCTAAGGGTTCTACCTCTTGCAGAATTGCGCAACCACTATGTGAGCCCATCGCAGACGATGGCCGCTATCCGCAGCTCTGTCGAACAGACTCAGCGCGATGCCCCGCTCGTCCTCATTAATACGGAGACTGGTCGTCTTTACGACAAACGCGCGCGTATGGATGAATTCGACACTGGTCCAAAATTCAAGGCGCTCGTTGCATCTGTCACGACAAGACCTGACAACTCTCGCATCGCGCAGACCGTCCAGCAATATTTCCGATATGCCACGTTCTCCCATACTTGGGAGGCAGTTGAATCCGAACCGCTATTCCAGGATGTCTTTCATAAAACGGTACACGAACTGGCACCATCATCCACTGTCTTGAAGTTGGTGATGTTCTGTAGGACAGTACGGGAAGCTGGGTTGCTCTGGGCATGGTCTGACACATGTTGTATCAACAAGACGGACGGCCCAGTGCTTCAGGAATCCCTGACATCAATGTTTAAATGGTACCACGAGTCTGCCCTTACCATCGTTCACCTAAAGGGGGTACGATCCGACTCGGAGCTGCGCGCTCTGATCAGGAGTCTCTGGAACACCCGTGCATGGACATTACAAGAGTTTTTTGCATCTCGGGTCATCCGCTTCTACACTGAAGACTGGAAGCCTTATCTTCCTGACGAGAGTGTGTATAACCACAAGGATTCACCCGCAATCATGGCCGATATGGCAGCCGCAACCGGTGTTGATGTCAAAGTCCTGCTCTCTCTCCGACCCGGATCAGAGGATGTACGACAGAAACTTTGTCTTGCTGCCACACGCATCTCCACAAGACAAGAGGATATAGCTTATTCGCTGTTCGGTATCTTTGACGTCGCTATCCCAGTCACATATGGCGAGGGCCAACAACGCGCTCTGGGACGCCTGTTACAAGAGGTGTTAACTCGGTCAGGCGATGTCACGATTCTTGCCTGGACGGGGAAGGCATCTGACTACAACAGCTGCCTTCCTGCGGAGATTAGTGTATATCGCGAGCCAGAGTCACCCTATCTTCCATCGCCAATCGGAGATGGCAAGATGGATGCGTTGGTTGCGGAACTACGGACGTTCTCGTATCTCGACTCGGCTTTAATGCTATACGACCGCGTCGTCAATCTCCCATCCCCACGTCTTGCCAGCCGCCGCTTGAGTTTATCTTGCGTCATGTTTTCGTTGAAAGGTCCATTAATCACAAGTGGTGGTTCACAGCGTGTTTATCAAGCCACGACATCCGGACTCGGAACTGTCAAGATCAAGACGACGGAGGACTTGTCTGGCCAGAAAAATCTGGTACTCGTGCATCCATGGCTTCGGTGCCTACTTGATCCTGCCCTGCCTTCCGGGGACCTTATTGTGGACGATGGCGCTGAACCGCTTACCCCTGTCGACGAGGAGGGTCAATCCGATGCGCTCTCTCCCCCTATATCACACATCGTATCCTCTGCATATGGCAACCTTACCAGAGCGTTACGGTTTTTCGCTGCGCGCTCTCCCTTCACACCACACACCACATCCCCTTCATACGACAAGCTCACCAGAGCGTTACGGCTTTTCGCGCGTCTCAGACAGCCCTTCGGCGCGCTGTTACTCGTTCCCCTGTCGCACAATGAATACAAACGCGTTGCATCCGATCACCCTATTGTCGTACAGTTACTCGAGAACGTTTCACCGCGCTATCTTACACAGAATCTACGGACGCCAGATATCTTGTAGTTGCTATACCTTTGGAGAGTTCGCCCGTCTCCGTTTCCGGATCTCTTACTCTTGTTGCCCCATAATGGCAGTCTCTGTTGTAACTCGGAGGCCGGGCAGTAGCCAGGATGACTACAGGGACCCGGACAGGTCTCCAGCAACGAATTGATTGTGGGTGTTTGAAGTATCCGGTGTATTATACTACCTTTGTTGTAAATTGACAAGTAGCCAGGACTAGGCCCGCATCTCACCAAGTTAGCATCAACAAATTCAGGGATCATATCTTGGGCCATATCTACCCGACTAGTGAGTGGTACGCCGTAGCATTTTCTATTTACCCCACGATAAGTACATCGTTAAATGCGCCAGGCAACCAAGTGCATTTGGGAATAACACGAGAGATGTCACGATGGGCTCCCCCAGTCGTACGGTCGTCTGCTCTCTATCTCCCGCTCAGTTTCGTCTGCAGTCGCGTTTGGCTCGATAGACAAGTTCGAAATGATCAATCCCTCGTTCCAAGCATTGTACGTCCCTCCCCGCCATTCCGTGTCGCTGTCGTTGGTTGCTGGACACCGAGAATAGTACCGTATGATCGTCTCGAGTTTCTCACCAATAGACTACTTTCCATAGTTTCACGCAGCCCCTGCCGTAGTACAGGTCTCGTAGATCGTATAGGCAGGTTCATGGTACGAGAGCACTAAGACGGAACTGTACTGTCTGTGGGCGTTGACGTGGGTTGATCATTGGAAGCAAGTACTCACTGGCAGACTCGGAGTTCTTGCTGAAACCGCATGGACGACAAGGCCGAGAGACTGATCAAAAATGGTTTCTTCCCATTGAAGATGGTTTGCACGGCGACATGTATAGTCTCCAACATCCTAAACAGATCGTGTCTGCCAGTGGCAAGCCTGACCGTGACCCAGTCACCACAATGGATCGCATTTCTAGCCAGCACGTGTTCGGAGGAGAACACTCCCGAACGAAAGACCTCGAACGGTAGCAAATGCATTGAGCAAAAAGGTACATTGCTATTGCAGGTGACGTCAACTTCTTCGTATAGTAGTACAACGACCAGTCTTGGTAAACGTTAGAGGGGGAGAGCATGATAGTAGTAGTACACAAGGATGAGAACTGGCATCATTGGGCCACGTAGACCGGGAAAAGAAGGTAAGAAGGAACGAGAGCGATCACGGTCACTCCGCGACGCAGAGGGTGTCGGGAGGTGCCAAGTACAGCACAGGCCGAGGCTGATAGGTATCCGTGCTGTTATAGTCAAGCTGATAGACCATCGCCGTCTCGTCCACCTCTCTACGACGCTTGCGCGCCAGGATCTCTCCAGGGAGTAACACTTTCCCTTCCACGTTGTCGTCGATCTCCTCCTGGGACCGCTCTACCCCTGCACGGTTCGAGACGAACACCTTGATCTTCTCCCCAGTTTGGTTCATGACGTAGACTGTATCAACGTCCTTTTCCACCTGCGGAGTACGAGGGTGGAGATACCTCGAGAGTCGAAGCGCGAGAGCAACGAGGGTTAAAGTAGGGTTGACTTCAGGAGAGTAAGGAAAGATGGAAAGGTCGCATACGTAAACACCCTCTCGCTCCCGAAGCTGGAGGTCTTCCTCCAGGAGGTGTCGACACTCGGCACGAGACTTGAAGCTCCGGAGCGGGATAGTGCCCAGCTCATGAGCAACACCGCCTAGTTCAAGAGGCTTGAAGAATTTGTCGTCATCCCACTCGTTTCTCTCATCTGGATCGGTGGGGCGGAGTGTTATCTTCAGTCTATTCTTCA
>JBBPQE010000593.1:0-15703 GCA_038092335.1 Boletus vinaceobasis
GACCAAGTGAACTAGACTGGGGATGCCAGCCGTCGTCCACAGGGCTTTTATACTATTGGCATATGTGCACAGACCAAGCTGTGCGTGAGAGTACATGGCTACATAAGTACATATGGGAATGGAGATTAAGTACATGCTGCATAGACATGGTGTGGGAGAATGAAAGAGAAGCATAAGACAGTGATTACCATGAGAGTGAAATGGAAGCATAGAACGGAAATGAAAAGAAGTGCATATGGTAATGAATGTGGGAACGAGATGAGATCTCGTGAGAACATGAATATAACTATAAGTGTCTGTGAGCGCGAGGAGAAAAGAAAGAAAGTTACAAGTTCACTTGTATGTTGTGCAATAAGATAATTGCGTGGCTTGATAAGATAAGATAAGAAAAGATCAAAAGAAAAGATAAGGAGTGAAATTGTCACTTCGTTACAGGTTCTGAACTGAACTTTGGCAACCCTAGAGAGGACAGCCACTACAATTGCCTCATAAGAGCCCCATCCCACATTTGCTCTATGAAGCATATCGTTGAATCGCTTTAGCAGATACATCGTGAGCTGAATGGCAACACAGAAAAGATAAAGGAAATGGCGTAATAGATGGAGACGTTGATGCTCGATGGATAAGACTGCAGTAGGTCACTTGATGTCACTTGAGATCCATAGATTGCTGTGGGTTTGAGAATCACTAGCAATGTCTTAAGGATGGAGAGTGGCTTCTTAGCACTAAGCTTAAGATAATAAAGGAGATCGACTATAAACGAACTGAGGAGTTCGTCTACAGTGGTGACCAGTATATATAGTGTTGTGCTAGGTGTAATGAAGTGACGATTTCTGTTATCTTATCTTATCTTATCAAAGCCGCGTGTTTATCTAATCTCACAACATAGATGTGGACTTGTAACTATTTCTTCTTCTTCTCTTGCACTCACAGACGCTCTTTCCCTATTTAGTTACAGTATATTCTCTTTCTCACGAGATCTCATCTCATTTACACGTTCATTACCATATGTCTTCCTTTTCATTTCCGCTTTATGCTTCCATTCTTTCCCATGGTAATCACCGTGCTATGCTTCTCTTCCATTCTGCCACATCATGTGTGTTATGACATTGCTCTGACCTTCCTTAACTTCGCCGTAGTAACCCCTTAGAGACGGGATACAATCCCTCTCGTACTCCCTTTCATACGATACGACAACCATCACGTGATCCTGAGAACACTCTCTCTTCCCACGATCCCCTGATTCCTCACCACGTGATAACCTCCTTTCTTTATCTTATCTCCCCTTTCCTTTATCTCCGTATTCCCATGACGTCATTACCTAGACCACTCCAGACTCATGATGTCATCATGACATCACACAACGTCATACCTCACTGTTACCAACCCTATTTAATCTCCGTGAGTCTAGACGACTCCCTTTCCCTCCTTATCTCTACCTTCCTTTTATATCCCACACTCCTTACCATACTTAGACATTCCTTCTCACCTTATCTATAGCATAGCATGGTCTGTGCACCATTTCCTTTAGTATATATAGGGACCTCTCTGTCGTACTTAGGTCCCTCAGAGTTATCAATTCCGTCTTTGTCCCTTCATTGGTCCTCCTAAGGATTCAGAAGCCACAGAGTCTACTCCTCCGCTTTAGTCCAAGCGATACCAAGACCTCTATTCCCCTTTGCCCTATTCGTCGAGGACCGAAGAAGAGATACCGCTGGCAGAGTAAGCCCAGTGCGATCCAAGACAGTAGTTAAGGTCTACGAAGCGACCTTGCCAAATAAACCAAGCGAGCTCTTCCTTTTCCTATTCCTATCATCATTTACCCCTCTTTCTTCTTTTGAGGCTCCAGTGTTCCTCTCCAGTCCTACGCTGCGAGCTAGCTAGACAGGATCGTAACAATGTGTGTGCAGCATGTATCTAATTACCGTTATCATATGTCCACATATAGTAGTGTACAGCTTGGTCTGTGTGCATTAGGCCACACTATATAAACCCCAAGGAACTACTGGACGCCCTCCAGTTTACTTCTCTTGGTCCTTCCCCTTGAAGATCATGAGCATAGCTCAATCCCCTCCACTCCTTTACGGTTCAACGTGTGCAGCCTAGAGCGGCCTAACCAGCCAATCTTATGAAGTATGACCTTTGAGGTTGTTTCACTAGGCACACGGACCATGATACAAAGAAGTACAAATAAGCTACATATAGGAATTGGTCATAGGGTATGATATCATGTGGGAACGGGATGAGTAAGGAAGAATGGAATGACATCATGGGAATGCAATAAGGAATCTAGAACAATGGTAATTAAAAGAGTGAGGTTACCGTGTGGAGTCTAGATGCGGAAGCTCGGACCAAAGTCTAGAGCGTGTGATAGGAGTAAGTAAAGAATGTGAAGTAATGAAAGGATTACCATGGTCACATGATAGGTCATGTGACATGATAAGATAAGATAAGAGTGTCTGATAAGGAACGAATGATCAGTAGTAGTGATCAGTAGTGAATGTTAAATAGAAAGAGAGAAATGAAACAATGAAGTGCAACAATTCGTTACACTCTGTTAATAGTCAGCCAAGTTTGCATTTTGGCCCACCATTCTTCAAATTTAGCCTGGGATCCATTGTATTCACTGGGGTCTGAGAAAACTTCTATTTTGCAGGAAATCCCACTTTCTTGTGCCAGTTATTGAGCAGGCGATGCTGCTGGAGGTGGAGCCTGTTGTCTGGGCAGCTGGCCCAATCTGTCAATCTTGTTTGATAATTCCACCATCATCCTTCTGAGATCCATGATACTATTTTGGGACTCAGTGATCAAATCTGCCAATTTGTTGGCGTTCATAAGATGAGAGTGAAACTCATCGATAATTGCTTGATTTTGGTCTTGGGCAGAGGCTTGATTGCCAATGCCAAGGTTTTCTATGAGACGTTGAGACATCACAAATTGTTTGGTTGAAAAGAGCAAAGAAATTGTATTGATTGGTTACTGCCGGAATCTCTTCGGCAGGTGTAAAATGTGACGGGGTCATAAGACTACTGCTGAGTGCGAACTTCTGGTCTCAGTCTTCTAATCATCCTTCTTTTGACGACTTTAGTCCTTTTGACTGGTCTTTCTTCAACCAAATCTTCTCTTTGTCTCTTCACAGGAGCTATCTGAGCTTCTTTGTGGAGGGTGACGTAATCTGTGCCTGTGTAAGGTGAGAGATCCCTTATAGCCAGTTGCAGTTCTATGGCTTCTTCTTTCACAACAACACGAGGGGAAGCAGGTGGGAGGTCGTTTGGATTGAACTCTGCCTCGTCAATCTGTGTATTGTAGTTGGGTAAAGCTGATTCCTGATTAACTTTGAGAGGAGTTCCCTTATCTACCAGCACATGATAGATGCCTTCAGGGTATTCTCCGTTGAGGTCAAAGGGGAATAGGTTGTGGTTGATAACTTCAAGCGTCTGCTCAAATGGTGATGGTGATCTCATCTCTCTTTCACTCTGTGCCTCTGAGGATTCCACTCCCAGGAGGTTTCTGCCTGTTCTGTCTACCCAGGCTTGGTATCTATTTAAGCCTGCTGAAAGCATATCTAGTGCAGCAAGGCAGCGATGGATGGGACTTAGATGGGCTTTAGGGGAGAGGGTACGGTGAGGAGAAGGCACTGGACGACTATAAGTCTGAAGTGCAACTACTTGAGTCTAGGATATGACGCACTTGCTCATTTGTTTGGCAAAGTCACGGTGAGGTAAGGATATTGAAAGTCTAGTTCAAGCTTTCTTTGCTTAGTCAAACTCCTTCTTTAACCCCCCATTATATTCCTTAGGCCTTTGTATAAAGACCCATCCCTAACAACGATGTAACTCCATCTTGATCTACTCAAATATACCTACTTACATCATTCTTTACTCAATAAGTCTCCAGACTACTTCCAAGTGTCTGCTTTGTCTCTACAAACTCCTTTGAAACTTCATTGCTGTTCTAGAGACATCTCTATGAACTGAACCTTTGGAACCTCTGGTAGTTCTTTTCTACCTGAAACTTTGAACTTAGAGTCTATGCTTGTCCTTACCCAGGCCAAGCAGCATAACAACAATAGTAGTCCATCCACAAGGGACGCAACTCAGAGTTGTTGAGCTGGAGGAGGTTGGGTTGGAGCCATTCCAGAGCCATTCCAGAAAGATAAGACTATGCAAAGATGACTTTGGCATGGTCAGATCAGAAAGCTCTAGGCTAGTCCTGGAAATTCAACTCGCATTGAACCAGGAATATTCAGAGCAGTTGAGGATCAGACCCATCAAACTGGTCAGGTTGTGAAACAACCAAAAAGATCAATGCTAGATCATGAGGTCACAAGCACTAGTCCTAGCTGTAGAGGAGAGAAGAGGAGGATGTCACAAGGTCTTTCTGGGAAGAAACTAAGTGAACTAGACTGGGGATGCCAGCCATCATCCACAGGGCTTTTATAGTATTGGCATATGCGCACAGACCAAGCTGTGCATGAGAGTACATGTCTACATAAGTACATACGAGTAATGGAGATTAAAGGCATGCTGTTACGAATCATTACACTTCATGTCTCATTTCCCTCATTTCTTTCTTTCTATTTAACGTTCACTACTGATCATTACTACTGATCACTATGCTCTTTTATCAGAGGATTAGATTCCTTATCTTATCTTATCACATCACATGACCTATCACGTGACTGTGGCAACCCTTCCTTACATCACATTCTTTACTTACCTCCATCACATACTCTAGACCTTCGGTCCAAGCTTCCACATCTAGACTCCACACGGTAACCTCATTCTTTTAATCTCTGTATTCTAGATTCCTTATCACATTCCCATGATGTCATCTCCATTACTCCTTAGTCATTCCGTTCCCACATGACATCATACCCTACGCCCACTACTTTCCTTTTATGTACTTATATCTGTATTAGTACTTGGTCTGTGCACAATCGCCAGACACTATATATACTAGGCCCTCTAGACGAACTCTCCCCAGTTCGTTTATTGGTGTCTACATTTGCCAATAGCTCAAGTGCTAAGCAAGTCACTTAATGTCCTCACAAGGCATCTTGTTACGGTTGACCCAGGTAGGACCAGCCATAGACTTAGGTAAGCGAGAGTGACAAGAATGAGGAGCTACTGAGGATACTCAATAGCGACGAAAGGTAACCTTAGCAAGGGTAGTTCCTCTTGCTTTAAAGAAGGCGTCGGTCTAAGGGGGTTCCTAGACAAGTTCTGAGCATGGTTATACTAGCTCATGGGTTCAAAGCTTCTCCCTTCTAGAGAATTCCTTGGGTTTGAGGTAAACAGAGAAGCATTGACTCAAAAGTACAATGAAGACTTATAGAGATCCAGGAGTTCGAGGACGAGGATAAATTGCCAGATAGGAGGGAATCCTAAGTAGGTCTAAGTTAGGGAATCCTCGTAGAGAACTCGAAGGTTTATATACTAAAGTTTCATGATGACTAAGCGGAAAGTTCTGGAAGTTTAGAATGTAAAAGAATACTTCAGAACATTGACAAGCGAAGATTCTTGGGACCAAAGAACGTTATGGAAGTCTGAAGAACGTTAATGGTGGGAACCCAAAGAACACTATGGAATGTAAGTAGAATGTTAGAGAACATTTGGAAATCAAAGAGAAACGGTTAATCAGCGAAGTACATTGCCAGGTTCTGTAGGAAAAGAAAGACATAGAAGAGAAAAAGATAGGGGGGTACCATTGAATTGTAACATTACCCCGTTTTTATAGTACAAGTCCATGACGAAGTAACTTCAATCGTAGGCAGCAGGGGAACCAGTGATATTACCCCAAGCAGTGGCATCATAGATGTTGTCGTCTTCATCTACAGGTGAAGGGGAACGACGACGAGGGCAGGTTGCATGAGGATGAGGGGGAGGGACTATCCAAAGAGACTGTTGGGAGAATGAGGACGAGTGGGATGACATGGAATTAGACCGAGGTTGCCTCCGAAGGGGGCAAAGGCATTGAGGATGATTGGGAGCCCATCGCAGACAGATAGGGCATTGGTAAAGATCACATTAATTGTGAAGATGGCCGAGGCGTCAGCAAATAAAACAAGTACGGTTGAATTGGGAGTGGGCTCAGGGAAGGGCAAAGGTTCCGTTGCCTCCAGTCCACATGGAATCTACTTGTTCTAGAAGATCGAGTTCATCGGGGAGGAGAGAAAAGGACGAGGCAGACGGGGTGGAGTGGGTTCAAGCTGACATAGGCGGGGATGGAGTAGAATTGGGGAGGGTGGTGGAGCGGTTAAGCTCAGCAAGGTAGCGATCAATATCTTCGACAAATTCTAACATTCCCATTTGATAAAGGGCGACAGATAGGCCCGCTTGGATTTCTCTTTGGATTTCTCCAATAAAGATGCTGGTGAGGGACATGTGAGCATCATTACAAAGATGGTCTGCAGTGAGGTGAAGGCATGCGGTCTGAAGGTATATCCTTTAAAGGGCATAAAAGGGGGATCCTACGTCCAGGTAGGAGTCAAGGGGGAGAGCAATACAAGAGTTGATGAGGAAGGAGTGGAGATATCGAATATCATCGCCAGTGGGGAAGTCCTCGCACATTCTATGAGCAAAGGAGGGAACATCAATGGAGTGAACGCCAGATTGAATAATGGCAAGAGAAATAGAAGGAAAATCAATAGAAGGGGAATGTCTGTCCCAACGAGAAGAGGGTCCCCATCCAGGGGTAGCAGCACGAGAGGTATCGTCAACGATGGGAGCTTCTTTGATGGTAATGTGGTTAATGAGAGGAGTATTGTTGACGAGGGTGGTGTCGGTGGGGAGAGGGGAGACAGCAGAGATAGAGGGTAAAGTTGAGATGATGGGAATAGAGGTGATTGTGTTGGGAGAAGGGGAGCGAAGGATAATAGCCATTGTTTCGAAGTAGAGTTTGTTAGGAGTAATTCCTGGTCTGAAAGACAGATGGATGAAGGGTTTTATACTCTTTCAGAGTGGACTTGGCGTGTTTCAGGTCCCGCTTGGGTAGCCAGGAGTCTTCTTTGGCGATGTATCCCTTCTATTGGATGAGATAGGAACGGGAAGATGGAGGTCCGTGGTGGCGTAATATCCACTCTATTTTGTATTCTTCTTCTCCAGCGATAAGGTCAGGTGGAGGAGCGGGAAAGTTCTTTCCATGAACATCGTTTTCGCAATAGGGAGATAAGAGAGAAGCATGGAACATGGGATGAATTTTCCATATGGAGGGAAGACGGAGTTGGTAAGTGATCAGAGATAGGACTTTAGTGATGGTAAAAGGTCCTTCTCGTTTTGGGGCAAATTTTGGATCAGTGATATGTCATTTGAGGTTTCGGGCTTCAAGCCAGACTTTGTCTTCTTTAGAGAATGGGGAGAAGTTTCTGCGAGTGCGAGCAGCCATGGTTTGTCTAGCAAGTTCGTGGGATGCGAGAGCTTCGTTGCGTGCAGCGGTGAGGGACTTTAGACGGGATTCTACAGCAGGAATGGAAGAGTCGGAGATGACCGAAGGAAGGGCACGGGGTTCATATCCCATCATGAGATAGAAGGGGGATTTGTTGGTGACAGAGTGAGGGTGGTGATTATGGGCAAATTTGGCATGGGAGATTTGATTGGACCAAGATGTCGGATTACTACCGCAGAAGATCCGTAAATATATCTTGACTTTTTGGTTGACCCGTTCAGTTTCTTCATCAGATTGGGGGTGATAGGCGGTAGAGAGGGATAAATTGTAGTTGAGGAGTTTTCCGAGTTCTTTAGTGAAGGCAGAGGCAAACTGGGGACCTCTGTTGGAGATGACTTTGTGAAAGAAAAGAGCGGCAACACCTTCTGCGGTGATGGTTTTCTTAGTGGGACAGAGAATTACCCCCTTCATAAGCCCATGGTCGACCATGACCAACAAGCTATCGAAGCCTGAGGAGGGGGGCAATTGGTGATCAGATCACAAAAGATTTGTTGGAAAGGGCAAGAGGTGTGGGATGAAATGGGAGTAAGGGGGGATACGGTGGGGTGAGTATTTGCTTTATTCTGCTGGCATGTGGCATATCCATCAATGTATTTACAGACATAGGTGGCAAGGTCTGGCCACCAGAATTTGGCAGAGACGAGTTGACAGGTTTTGAGATACCCAGAGTGGCCAGCAGTCTCATGGTTGTGGCATTATTGTAGGATAGAGCGGTGGAGGGCGTCGTTGGAAGGGACATAAACACGACCTTGGTAGGTGAGGATACCGGCTTCATATTGCCAGTCAGCAAGGTGGGAGCAGAAGGAAGCAGGGATCTCATCCTGCATGGACTGCAGGGCTTGGAGGACAAGGGGATTGTCCGAAGAGGTGGACTAAATTCAGTGGGATAGGGTGGTGTCAATAACATTGACGAACAGGCAAGGGGAAAGAAGTGTAACTCCTTTGTTGTCAAGGTCAGATTTAGGGAGGAGGTCAGGTCGCCAGGAGAGTACGTCTGGACCAGCAAGAAGTTTTCCAGAAACATGGATCATTTTCAAATCGAAGTTGGAAAGGTCCATGAGCTATCGGGCTTGTCGGCGATTAAGAAGTTGGGGGGAGCGGAAATACATAAGGTTTTTATGGTCTGTGAAGACCTGAACAGGGAAGGGAGATCCATGGAAATAATGTCTCCAGGACTTGAGGGTGCAGAGGACACCGAGAAGTTCTCAATCATAGATGTCGTAGTTTTGTTCAGCAGGTGAAAAGGATTGGGAGAGATAAGAACCAGGATGCCAATCTCCGTTGGCGTTGGTTTGAAGGAGTATTCCACCGGAAGCAAACTTTGAAGCATCAGTGGCAATGGCAAAAGGGGCAGAAAGATTGGGCATATGAAGAATGGGTTCGAGAAGGAAGAGGCGTTTGAGGGTATCAAAGGAGTCTTGGCAGGCAGTTGTCCAATGCCAAGCATGATCTTTTTTGGTAAGGTTGAGGAGGGGTCGTGTGATGTTGGAGTAGTCAGGGATAAAGCGGCAGTAAAAGTTTGCAAAGCCGAGGAAGGACCATACATTCTTGACTTTGGAGGGGGTTGGCCAGGACTTGATTCTGTCAAGTTTGACAGGGTCCATGGCGAGTTGACCGGGTTTTATGATCATTCCTAGGTAGTCTACTTCATCAACAGTGAAGCGACATTTCTCCAACTTAAGGTGGAGATCAAGTTCTGTCATGCATTGGAGGACACATTTTGTTCATTCCTCATGGGTTTTCTTGTCAGGGGAGAAGATAAGAAGGTTGTCTATATAAATGACTAACCATCCTTCTGTGATTATATCGTGGAATGAGTCATTCATAAAACATTGGAAGGTGGTGGGGAAATTAGTGAGGCCAAAGAACATGACCGTGGGTTCAAAGAGTCCTTTGTGGGTGACAAAAGTGGCTTTCCATTGATGGCCATCTTTGATTCGGACGTTGTTATATCCCCATCGGACATCGAATTTGGTGAAGATGTTAGCTCCTTTGAGCTTATCAATGAGATCAGAGATGAGGGGAAGAGGGTAGGCATCGCGAACGGTGTGTTCATTGACATATCGGTAGTCTTGGCAAGGGTGTAGGCCACCATCCTTCTTTTTGATAAAGAAAAAGGGGGAGGCTTGTGGGGAGTTGGAAGGGCGGATCTTTCCAGCGACAAGATTCTCGTCAAGAAAGTCCTCGGTGGCTTTCTGTTCGTCTGAAGAGAGGGGATAGAGTTTCCCTACTTTGGGAATGAAGGATTCATCGAGGTTGATCTCGTGGTCGTAGGGTCTAGAGGGGGGAATATGATCCGTGGCTTCCTTTGAGAAGATGGTGGAGAATTTGGAGTATTCTGGGGGAAGGGTGACCTTGGGCTTGGCCTTTTCAGCTTTCATTGCAAGTTGAGTGGCCTGAGTAAGACGGGCGATGACAGGGGAACCTGCAGGGATAAACCTAGATCCATATCGGATGATTTGATGCATGATTTGATTATCATTTGTGTGGACGAGGTATTGCTTCTCAGTCTCCCACTGGTTATATCCCCAAAGGTGGTAGTCAGAGATAGAGTTGATGTAGGTGTGTTTTGGTGGTTTGGGAAGGGTTTTCCAGAAGTGAGTGTTGTGTCAGGAGGTGTTAGTGGTGTGGGAAGAGAAGAGTTCTTTTGATTGATCAATGGATTCTTTCAGGGTGACTGTTCTATTGGTCCAGTCAATCACGGGGTTGGCCGTTCGAAGCCAGGGGGTTCCGAGGATCAAATTGTCTCTTCTGAGGGACATGATATGGAAGACGACTTTCTGGGCGATTCCTTCGATATTAAGGAAGAGGGTGGAGGTAAAGTGGATAGTGCCTTTCTTATTGTAGGTATCATCCACGTTTTGTGCTTGGATTGGAACTTTAAGTCGTTCCATAGGGAGTCAGTGTTTCTTGACAAAGTGGTAATCGATGCAAGAAATATCAGTGCCACTGTCAATAAGGGCATGAGTTTCAATGGTTTTCATCGTATGCGAGGGTTCAATAACTTGGACAGGGATTTGGATAGATTTAGTCAAAGATACTACTGTTACAGAGGGGCATACATGGGAGGAGGGAGAGACTCGCGTCGATCAAGACTCTCATTTCAAAAATCCGTCTGAGAAAAAGAGATCCTTCTCATGGTGTCTTCATTGTCTTCTTCTTCTATTTCTTCCAACTTGGGAAGTTCTTCTTCGATGACCTTCTTGACCTTTTTCTTCGGCTCAGAAGGGAAAATGGGGCATTTGTTGGACATATGTCCAGCGGTACGGCATTGGAAGCAGAGCCCTTTCTCCATGCAACATTTTCTTTCTTCATGGGTGAGTTTGGGAATTCTGATAATGTCAATGTCCATTGCATCAGGATCTCTAATTTTCGGCCAAGGTTGGTATGAGGGATGGTTAGACTGTTTGGTAGGGTGGGAGATTCCCTTAGCTCTTTCTCATTGAGTGGTAAAATGAATGGTGAGTTCTTGCCATTTCTTAATGGTTGTGGGGATGGTTTCCATGGCCATGATTTTATTCATGAGTGCAACAGGGATTCCTTTTTCAAAGTAATTGATAAGGATGTGCTCATCTTTGATGTTGGCAATGGCAGCCTTGCTTTTGAAGGTAGAGATATATGACAAGAGGGAGGGGTCGTAAGATCTGTCCTTCTTCTTTGTCATTCTTGTGTCAGATAGCCAGTTAAGAGCATTCCTGACCATGTCTTGGTGTTCGAAGGCGATTTTGAACTCTTTGATAAAGTCTCCAAAGGTTCCTAGTACAACGGTGGTGCCGACGATAGTGGCTTGTCAATAGGTAAGGGCCCAGGTGAGGGCTGACCCTAGTTTCATGTAAGAAAGCGCAAAAGTGATCTTCTTGGCGTTGGAGTTGTAAACATCTTCATTCACCTTCAGGTAGAATTGGACATTGTGGAGCCAGGGAATGGCATCTTCGTAGGAACCATCGTAAGGTTCAGGGGCTCCAAGATGGAGTTCGACAGGTTTGGAAGTGGTGGATATGGGTATAGGTGGCAGTGGGGGAAGAGAGAAGAGTGGGGTGGAAGTAGTTGGAGTTGGGGAAGGTGGAGTGGGAACTCTCAGAAGGTTTAGTCTTCCAGAGAAGTCATGGGTGAGGCAGAGGGTTTCTTCTTCTTTGGTGAAAGTAGGGATAGGGATGTCAAGATCAAGCGGTTCTTCTTTGGCAGGGCTTGCTTCAGAAGACTCGGAGATAGGATCTGGGCGAGGGGTTCTCCACGAACGTGGAATCAGAGGAGGCTAAGAGGAAATGGTGGTGAATTATGTATGTTGATGGTAATCGCAAAGTAGAACTTAGACCTTTTGTTACGGTTGACCCAGGTAGGACCAGCCGTAGACTTAGGTAAGCGAGAGTGACAAGAATGAGGAGCTACTGAGGATATTCAATAGCGACGAAAGGTAACCTTAGCAAGGGTAGTTTCTCTTGCTTTAAAGAAGGTGTCGGTCTAAGGGGGTTCCTAGATGAGTTCTGAGCATGGTTATACTAGCTCATGGATTCAAAGCTTCTCCTTTCTAGAGAGTTCCTTGGGTTTGAGGTAAACAGAGGAGCATTGACTCAAAAGTACAATGAAGACTTATAAAGATCCAGGAGTTTGAGGACGAGGATGGATTGCCAGATAGGAGGGAATCCTAAGTAGGTCTAAGTTAGGGAATCCTCGTAGAGAACTCGAAGGTTTATATACTAAAGTTTTATGATGACTAAGTGGAAAGTTCTGGAAGTTTAGAATGTAAAAGAATACTTCAGAACATTGACAAGTGAAGATTCTTGGGACCAAAGAACGTTATGGAAGTCTGAAGAACGTTAATGGTGGGAACCCAAAGAACACTATGGAATGTAAGTAGAACGTTAGAGAACGTTTGGAAATCAAAGAGAAACAGTTAATCAGCGAAGTAGATTGCCAGATTCTGTAGGAAAAGAAAGACATAGAAGAGAAAAAGATAGGGGGATACCATTGAATCGTAACACATCTGTTGCTGGTTACAAACCCAGAGTGGATTACAGGATCTATGTGATATCCTACAAGACTATGCACATCTATGCTTTTATCCTTATATGCCCTTATCCCCAAACATCTTATCTTTCTGGTTGTTGTTCACTCAGCCAATTGTTGTATCTGCTAAGCAATCCCGCATTCGCTTCACATGCTGCACACACATGGTGTGGCAGAATGGAAGAGAAGCATAAGATGGTGATTACCATGGAAAGAAATGGAATCATAGAGTGGAAATAAAAAGGAAGTCATACATATGGTAATGAATGTGGGAATGAGATTAGATCTCATGAGAACATGAATATAACTAAATAGAGAAAGAGTGTCTGTGAGCACAAGAGAAGAAGAAAGAAAAGTTACAAGTTCACTGTTATGTTGTGCGATAAGATAATCATGTGGCTTGATAAGATAAGATAAGATAAAGGAAAGAAAATAAAAATTGTCACTTTGTTACAGGTTGGCAGACTCTGGTTCCGGAGCTGGAGTTGATGGAGGAGCAAGTGGCAGGACGAGCCAGCTTGCTAATGGCTGAGGCAAGAGCCTCAAGGGTGCTTCGTGGGGTATCAGAATCAGAGGAATCAGATTCAGAGTCAGGATCAGAACTGTCAGGATTGCTCTGAGGTCAGATGTCACTTGCTCAAGAGGAGTGAGGACTGGATCAGATAGGAGTGAGAGCAGAATGAACAGAGGGTTGGGAGGTCAGAGTTCTGGAGATTGACAGAGGTATGAAACTAGGAGAGTGTTGTGGGGAGAATTCTAGGAATCTGTGATTCAGAGGAGCTTGGGGATTCTGACAGTAACTGGCAAAAACACTAAGAGCATCATATTATGACAAAGCAGAGATGTAAGGGGTTGTGGTACCAGAGGCTCAGGACTGTGAGTGAGAGGCATTAGCCATGGTACAAAGTTGATTGAACCCAAACTTTTGTGAGCATGTAATACTGTTAAGATCAGGTCGATTTCCTAGGGGAACTCCAGAACTTCAGAGTTTTAGGGGTCTCAGAAGGACTTCAGCTTCAGCTTACATATGTGCTGTGCCAAGCTTAGGTTTGGTCCAGTATTTCGGAGCAGATAGTGATGTGTGGGCTTGGGCCTCAGGCCCTATCAGAGGGCTTTTGAGGGCCCTGACCTGGGCCTCAGAGTGTTATGCTTGGCCTGGATAGGGACGAGCGTAGACTCTAGGGTCAAGGATTCGAGGGTTCTAAGGTTCTGGGAAGGAGAGGTCGTCTCCTTAATCGTTTGTTCAAGTAGCAAGATGGCTACTGGTGGTTCAAAGGTTTAAAGGATGAAGCTGGCACTCTTAAGTAGCCAGGAGACTTATAGAGATCCAAGGGACGAAGTACGAGGTATATTCTAGAGTAGATCTAGGTTAGGGAATACATCGTCAGAGAGAGAGGTTTATATAAGAAGCCTATGGAATGTTGGAGAACAAGATGGAAAGAAAGATGACTAAGTGAAAGAAATGTGAAGAACTATATGGAAGGATGAAGTAATACACTTGCTGACCGATCCATAGAAGAAGAGAGAAGGTCAGCAAAGAAGATGACAAATCAAAAGATAACTATGCGGGGTTTTAAGATAACTACGCGGGGCTTCAACAGTGTAGTCGAATTGTCTTAAAAAGATAGCATAGATTGAGAGGAAGACGGAGACGAAGAAAGAATTGTAACATTACCCCCCTACTAAGGGTCAAGTTACCAATGAAGATGAAAACAATTACAAATCCAAGTATCCCCCAGCAGGAGACCCCATGATGTTGCTCCACGCGACATCATCCAATGCATCGTCATAATTGTCGAAAGGGGACACAGATCTTGGAGATTGTCTGCGGAGAGGTTGGCAACGAAAGTTGGTAGTAGTGCGTCGTTGGGGTGTGGGAACCGGAAGAGGAGGCGCGAAGGGAGAGGTGCCAGAACAAGAAGAACGTGAAGAGGAAGAGGAGGGAGGAGAGGCTGGAGGAGTGCGACGATGAAGAGGACAACGAGATTGATTATGACCAGTGGCCCATTGGAAGCAAGTAGGACATTGGTAGAAACGACACGCAGGACGAAAATGTCCTAAGCAGTGACAGTGGTGACAAGCTTGATGGTAACGTGGGTGAGAAGGGGGTAAGGCTTCGCGTCCTTCATATCCAGTCCAGACGGCTTCTACACGTTCCATAACGGCCAGCTCTTCTTCAGAAAGTGGTTCAGATGACGCGGATGGGGTATTGGGAAGCTGGCGTCCAGCCAATTCGTTGATATAACGATTGATGTCACGAAGGAATTCAACCATCCCTAACTGGTATAGAGCAATGCTGATGGCTCCATGAAGCTCTCGCTGGATTTCCCTAATAGTGTTTTGATAAAAGGCGGCGTGGGCGTGGGGAGTAACTGGGTTGGTAAAAAGGGCAAGGCGCGGAGTTTGTAGGAAGGCCCTTTGTAAAGCATGGAGAGGAGATCCCACGTTGAGGAAGGCGTCAATTGGGAGGGAGAAGCAAGAGTTGGTAAGGTAATGGTCAAGAGTGGAGATGTCATTGATGTCGGGGAAGTCAGGGCAAATGCGATGGGCGTAGAGAGGGACGTCCACAGAAAGGACTCCTTTGGGGGTGTTGGCGACAGAAGTGGGGGGAAGATCAAGGATGTAACCGGGATTTCCCGGAGTAGGGGGGCGAGCAATAGCAGAAAAGTAGTAATCATTAGCTACAGGAGCAAGAGAAGAAGGGAAAGTAGGACGAGAGGCATCATTCACAAGTGTGGATGGGGGAATAGAGGAAACAGAGGACAAGGTAGGAGACGAAGGGGTTTGGTTGAGTTCAATGGTCATAGATAGTTGTCAAGAGGAGGATGAGGAAGGGCGGAAGACGGAGGGATGAAGGTTTTTATAATTGGTGAGAACGGACTTCGCATTTTTCAAGTTCCGTTCTTGGATCCAGGAATCATCTTCGGCGGAGTATCCTTTCCATCGGATCAGGAAGAAGCGGTAAGAAGGAGGTCCTTTATGACGTATGATCCGATCAATTTCGTATTCTTCTTCGTTATCAATGAGGTCAGGTGGTGGGGATGGGAAGTTCTTTCCATGGACGGAGTTTTCTTTGTAAGGCGATAAGAGGGAAGCATGGAACACGGGATGTATGCGCCAGGTTTTGGGAAGATGGAGTTGATAAGTGATAGGAGATAAGACCTTTGTGATAACGAAGGGTCCTTCCTGTTTAGGGGCGAATTTAGGGGAGGTGATGGATCGTTTGAGATTCCTAGCTTCGAGCCATACT
>JBBPQE010000594.1:0-15669 GCA_038092335.1 Boletus vinaceobasis
CAAAAGGCAAGGACAAGACCCCATCCACCAAGTCATCTGTCGCAATACCGGCTGCGTCCACAACCAGCGATGCAACTGCTATGTGCTCCCCTAGTTCTTTGAAGGAGGTTTCGCCTTCTGCTGCAGATAGTTCTGCAAAATCTGAAGTCAAGCCCACACCGTCAATTCTAGATGACATCAAGGTGAACCAAGACAAGCTCGAGGTTTTCATGAGCAAGGGTCTCATCCTCAACAAACCCCATTGGTTGAAGAGAAACAACCTCATCTACTGGGACGATGTTTTATATGTCCCAAATGTTCAGACGCTTTGAGATCGTGTAATCAAGTCTGCTCATGAGAGCAAAGAAAGACATCATGGTGTTAAGGCAACCCATGATTTAATTAAGAAAAAGTATTATTGGCTGTGCCTGTGGAAAGATATTGAGCGCTTTATTGTGCAATGTAGTCACTGTGCCCCAAGATATGCAAACCGTCCTCGAGGGCCTCATGTCACTTCTGTGCACCCCCTGCTGCCTATCCCTGTTGGTGGAACCAATTGTTTTGACTCGCCTATCCGGCCATGTCATGGCCTACAACCGACCCCACTTCCATCTGATTTTATCCAGCAAACGACCAAACTGGCCCATCACAGGGTTTTAACCCATTACCAGTGGGACCCATTGCCAAACCCATCGCAGCATTAGTGCTGCCAATGGAAGACCTATCTCTCGGACCTGGTATTGGTCCCAACACTCCAGGAACATTCGGAGGTCAAGGCGTCCCCATGGACATCGGCCAGTTAATACTCTGAAATCATGAAAGGTTATCCCCTGTGCACTATACAACACTATCCACCCCCATCCCAGGCGATAGCTATGTCATGCCATGCCCATCGTCTCCGTCTCTCACTGTGGGTTCCGCATCCGCATCCCCACCACCATCTCCGGTGCCCTCTGCAACCCCCTCTACTCCCATCTCGGATAACAGTCCAAGCTGCACCACACCTCGCCCATCATCTCCCACTCTCTCAGCGCAACCCATGTCTCCACCTCCGCCATCACCCACTGGTAGCTTTGAATGGTCGCCTATTCAAGCGGTTACCCTGCTCCCCGAAGACTTCTCTTACCTGAAACTTAAACAGCTCCTTGAACAGGGCATTCCAGTTCTCGATGAGGTTGGAAATAGATACACACTTGGTGCATATGGGGATATTTACTGGTATGACGAGTATGGTCATGAATGGATCATTTCGCCTCCAACCTCACCTACTACCTCCCACGCCACATCACCCGTTTAACAAATCCTCCTCCCAGCTTGTTTATTCAATGTAGCACGACTGACCACCGTGTCAGTACCCCCCAACTCAAATGTTACCATCGACAATGCCAGTATGCCACCTCTCACAACCTCAATACCCTGGAGTAAGTGCGCCGTAAAGTGTGCTCGTCAATGTGCAGAATTGGCGGCATTACGTTGCATCGCTGCCTCATCTTAGGTCGTTGGGACATCGACCCTTAACGGGTGAATGATGTTAGGATTTATCTCTTCTATCCTTCCGGTCCCAAGTCTGGGTAGCACGCTGCGCCCATTCTGGTTGGTCCCTTTAGATTAGTCAGATTTGGATTCCATTTTATCATATGTGTATACAGTATATACTGTCGTAGGTACATGACTGGTTTCCCAGTCTTGATATTCTCATTTCTCCTCCTCGTCTCCTTGTCTGGTCGAGATCTTCATGTAGGAGCGATATCTTGGGTCATGGGATAGCAAGGTCCTAACAGGTAGTGTAATGAAGTGACAATTTCTTTTATCTTATCTTATCTTATCAAAGCCATGCGTTTATCTAATCTCACAACACAGATGTGGACTTGTAACTATTTCTTCTTCTCTTCTCGCACTCACAGACGCTCTTTCCCTATTTAGTTATATTCTCTTTCTCACGAGATCTCATCTTGTTCTCACATTCATTACCGTATGTCTTTCTTTTCATTCCCACTTTATGCTTCCATTCCACTCCCATGGTAATCACTGTGCTATGCTTCTCTTCCATTCTGCCACACCATGTGTGTGCAGCACGTATTTAATCTCCATATCAATATATCCACATGTAGTAGTGTACAGCTTGGTCTGTGCGCGTTATGCCACAGTATATAAAACCCCAAGGAACTACTGGACACCCTCCAGTTTAGTTCTCTTGGTCTTTCCCTTAAGATAAAGTCCCCTCCATAAGTCCTCTCCCTAGTATCTAGTGATAAGCCTAGGATCCCTTTGCTAAAGGATCTTCAAGGTTGTTTCATTAGCCAGGTAATGTTTTGGAAACATTAGATGAAAGTGGTAAGAGTTAGAGTTAGGAGATAAGAGACTTGCCTTGCCACCTCACTCACAGCCACAGTTGTTCCCCCCCTCAAGTGACCTTCTGAATTAAATGTCGACCTTTCCTTCACATCCAGTTCTTGCTATTATAATGCTCAACCCACATCCACATGCAACCCACACTTCATCTATGTAGGAGAGATTGTTTTGAATATCTTTGGTCAATGCTACCTGTCAAGTCTGATGAGCAAGCACCATTGCTTGCATGCTACTGCTGATCTTCAATCGCATTGGCCACAACATGTCGCATGTTCAAAGAACCAACACTGGATATATTTTGGACAGAGTTGGTCAACCTGTCTCTTGCGTGATGTATTCCTGAAGATTCCCATTGAATATACATAGAATGCATGGTAAGGCAGTTTCCAGTTTTCATTGTAGACTGTGGGTATTAAAGTCATATGAAGTGGTATTCATATAGCAAAGCACTAAAGCAGGCAAAATAGGATACCCTTCAGAGCTACGTGTGCTGCATCAGATCCATATTGGACTTCGCAGTGAGAGGGCTCAATTGGGACCCTGTTGGGACACCTTAACACACCTATTCCTGATCCAATGTTCCCGAACCTCCACATCTTATGCTGGGAATTCATAAGAGAAACTTCCCTTTGGTGCACCAAATTTTAATTCCCAGACTTTTTGATTAGTTGGTAGCTTCAGTCAAATGTAGCAACTCCACAACCCTCCACAACCCTCTCCCAGCCCTCACTCCCCCACAACACCCAATTACCTCACTAAATGTACACTAAACAGATCCACCACTTGAAGCTCCAAAAAGAACTGGCCATATAAGTGGCTGAGGTGATTTCTTTGCAAATTATGAGAGCTGACAGCACTAAAGGCGAGAATGGCAGCTGCAGGAGAGTAGATGCTATTGTGTTTACAATAGTGAGTGACAAAGACAATGCATACACCCAAGGGGAGGGCTCAAATGGCCACATTTTCTACAACTATCATCTTACATCTACCAAGAACAAAAATTGAGTGTAATGAATCATTGCACTTCATCGTTTCATTCTTTCCTTTTATCTAACGTTCTCTATCAGACACTTTTATCTTATCTTATCATGTCACATGACCTATCACGTGACCGTGGTAACCTTTCCTTATATCACATTCCTTCTTACTCCTATCACATGCTCTAGACTTCAGTCCAAGCTTCCGCATCTAGACTCCACACGGTATCCTCATTCTTTTAATCTCCGTGTTCTAGATTCCTTATTGCAGTCCATGATGTCATTCCATTATATCCTTACTCATCCGATTCCCACATGACATCATACCCTACGCCCATTACTTCCTTATATGTACTTGTACCTATTGTGTATCATGGTCCGTGTGCCTAGCACAACTGTATAAATACTGGGCCCTCTAGACGAACTCTGCCCAGTTCGTTTATTGGTGTCTACATTTACCAATAGCTCAAGTGCTAAGCAAAGTCACTCAACGTCCTCAAAGGCATCTGTTGCTGGTTACTGAAACCCAGAACGGATTACGGGATCAACGTGATATCCTACAAGTCTATGCGCGTCTACACTTTATCCCTCCATACGTCTTATCATCTTTTATCATTCTGGTTGTTGATTTAGCTCAACGTTGTATCTGCTAAAGCGATCCCACTATTCGCTTCATTGAGAATATGTTTGAGAGCCAAAATTGGGTAAAATGTCCACAACTGAGGCCTGAGGGGAGACTGGACCAAACGGTCGACCAGCCTGGTGAGGTAAGTACAAGTTGCAGAAGAACAAACAAACAGATATGGGCCAAAGTCAAGGAGAAGGGGGAAGATATAGAAGTGGGAGAAACCAACTCAAGGCAAAGGATGTTTGAACAATGGCTATAAGGCATCTTAGCTATGTTACTTAGACATCAGAACATGATAAGAGTACAGTGGCTTATGATGACAGAACATGGAGTGCTCTAATACATTGCCCAGACACCTCTTGGATCCTCTCAGGATAAATATGAAGCAAATAGTGGGATTGCTTAGCAGATACAACGATTGGCTGAGTGAACAACAACCAGAAAGATGATAAGATATATGATGATTAGATCGTGTAAGAATAATAAAGCATAGACGCGTGTAGAGGATGAGGATATCACGTTGATCCTGTAATCCGTTCTGGGTTTCAGTAACCAGCAACAGATGCCTTGTGAGGACGTTGAGTGACTTGCTTAGCACTCGAGCTATTGGCAAATGTAGACACCAATAAATGAACTGGGGAGAGTTCATCTAGAGGGCCCAGTATATATAGGGTTGTGCTAGGCGCACGGACCATGATACACAATAGGTACAAGTACATATAAGGAAAGTAAAGGGCGTAGGGTATGATGTCATGTGGGAACGGAGTGACTAAGGAATAATGGAATGACATCATGGACTGCGATAAGAAATCTAGAGCACGGAGATTAAAAGAGTGAGGTTACTGTGTGGAGTCTAGATGCGGAAGCTTGGTCTGAAGTCTAGAGCGTGTGATAGGAGTAAGTAGAGATCGTGATATAAAGGAAGGGTTACCATGGTCATGTGATAGGTCATGTGACGTGATAAGATAAGATAAGAGTGTCTAATAGAGAACAGATGATCAGTAGTAGTGATCAGTAGAGAACGTTAAGTAAAAAGAAAGGATGAAATGATGAAGTGCAACGATTCATTACAAAATAACTGCAGATAGTGTACAAATCATTCAAAACATATTATACATACATGCAAATGACATCCCATCCATGTATCACCAACAATTTCCATCAATTGTTAGCTCCCTGTAAGCCTCATTTGGGTGTGATACTCCGTGGTACCTCAGCTAACCATTTTGCTGATGCTCAAGCATGACTTGGATGCTTTGCTACTGTGTGAGTCTGCAGAATCAAGAAATGGGAACAACTTTGAATGTGAGCATGAGTTATGGCATGGTTGACCTTTTTTATGGGCTATGTAGGCTTCTAGGGAAACGGTTGCAAGTCAAGTTTTCAGCAGGTACAGCGTTTAATTTTGCCGGAGTGTACTACACAGCCACCCCGCCCAGTGCGGGGTACAACGAGGGCGCGGAGAACAATGTGACTAATTAGTGGAACAAAAGAAAGCAGAACAAAAACAATGGTGGCAGAAGCCATTGTATCTGTGCAGGGGCAACCAGTCTTTGAGGTTGGGATGGAGTGGGTTGGTTGGCGGCAACGACGGAAGTACTAGTGTCGTACTTTAATTACCGTGGAGAGAGCAACGTAAGTCAGAATGGAAAAGTAGCTGACTCCACCAAGTAACAAGTTGCTTAGAGGTAACAGGTTGTTGATTGTTCCATTTCGACAAAGCGATTGTACCTCGAAACAGAGCATGACATCAGGGTAGGTGTAGCGACGACTCGGGGTCATGACAGTTGCGGCAGACAGGCGGACTCGGTAGCCTCGTGTAACGTTGACGGAGACTTGACGGAGACATTTCGTGATTGGAAACGGAGTCAGATTGCGCGATCACGTGACATTGTTGAGTGAAGTCCCACGCGTTGACTGGTTTTGCATAAACACGCGACGGCACCTTTGTCACTGCTGTCACTGCCCATCCCATCCTCCCTTTGTCCCCTTCAACGACGAGCACGACGACGGACACGTTAACTTATTCCCCATTCCACATCGTACACGGCGCTCAAAACGTCGATGTCCGCAGCTATCTTGTCTACCCCCCCACCGCAGTGCATATCTGTATCTGGAACTACACGCGGTCGCAACATGACCCCGATATCCCCCAGCTGCCGCGCAGCCCATTATTCAACCCCGCCTCGCTTTTCTACTGATTCAAGTTCTGCTCCTTCCTACGACTCACCCATGTTGACCCCGTCCCCGCTCCGACGAAAGCCGTTCTTCCCAGCACCAGTCGACGACCCAGAGCAGGACGACATCTTCCTCCAGTCTCCCTTCCGGTCTCCTCCCCCAGTGCACCGCCTACACCCTCACCGCGTACATAAACAACCTGTACCAATCGATGACGATGATGAGGGCAGCATCTTTCTTTCTCCCTCCACATCCCCATTCTTCCCAGGCTCAACTTCACAGCCTCTCCGAACGCCTGTCAAAGAGGAACTTCGCTCCAAGACTCGATCTGTACTCAAGTCTAGGCAGCTCAACGCCCAGTCAGAGGTCCTGGCCTCAGCAGTCGCTTCCGCTGCAGTTGGCACGAAACGTAAATCATCGGCACAATCGGGAGGCTTCTCAACCCCACTACGGCAGTCAGTTTCCACCCCTTTGTCCATCTCTGCAGCAAAGGCAGATCCTGCTTCTGGAGTCGCCTTTCATCGTCTCGCTCCTCTCCCTGCTCTTCGGTTCGGCATTCGTACCCCACAATCACAGGCTGAAACGGAGGCCTACCTGAAGGGACAAGCGGAGACGATGAAGCGACTGCGCATTCGCGATATGGAAAACTCAGATGAGGACTGGGGCGTGATAGAGGACGATGACTCGGCATGCGAGAAAGACGAGCAAATTGACTTGGCAGTCAAGAAATCTTTTTCGAACAGGCTCCCCCTTCTGTCGCGGCGGTCGAAGAAACAGTTACGCAGTCCCAGAAAGCCTTTAATAATCAATGCCGTGCCACAGAAAGGCAGCACCCTCGACGAAGTCACCGAAGCAATATCACCTGGGGGCCACATTCTGAAGAGGCGGGCCCGATCGAGACCCGTATCTCTCGAGCTGCTCGAGAGCGTAAATCAAACACCGTCACCCTCTGCTTCATCTCAAGTACGTGACGCTCTTTCATTAACTGTCTCGTACTAAAACTTGGCTCATCTATAGCCTGACACATCAAGTCCTAAGCACAGGCGCCCATCAAAGTCACCACCAGTCGCGTTTCCGTCAGTCAATCGGAATCGGATGTCTACTATTCACACTGTCCCTCCATCAGCGAGCGACTCCCCAATTCCCCGCAGACGACTTACTGGTAGTAATGGGCTACATCCCTTCTTACAGGCGAACGCTCCCGACACTGCTCCCGGCTCATCCATGACGCGCCTGGCGAGCACCAGCTCCGCTTCTCTTTTCTTTGGGCCATCCATCCCTCAAACCACTACCAAGACTCGTTTGCGTACAGCATCGAATGCTGCAGCTTCACCAGCGAAACTTCGCGTCAATGCGCATACATTAGTGTCCAACAGACATAGTTACGCAGGACCAGGCAGCGAAGCGGTTGCTACGTTTCCGTGGCGTTCTACTTTCAACGTATCGCCGAATTCATCCCCTGTTTCAATACCTCATGGCAACCGGGACGTTGCAGACGATGACGATGACATGTTCTTTGAGCGGTGCGGCCCACCCGAGACGTCATTCGTGTTCAGCGTGACCGAGGGCACCCCATCTCCCAGATCAAAGCAAGGCAAGAATATGCTTCCACTGAAATATAAACCTCGCGATTCAGGCGTTGCTTTGAGTGATGACGAGGATGCATCGCGTAGTGCAGGCACTTCACTCTCGGCTATGCCACATACTTCGACATCTGCGTCTTCCTTGAATTCAGACATCGGGGATGATCTGATTACGCCGGCTTTCCCCGGTCCCAATTCCGGCTGGCCGGCGGCATTTGTTATTAGTGGTTCGGATGATGACTTCCGAGTGGACGAGAGAGTGGACGTCGACGCATTTATCCTTCGGACGCTCGCATCTGGTGCTAAACCTTCGGCCGAGGAATCAAAGAAGCCACCTGGTACACCGGTCAAGAAGCTCAAGAATACATATCTCGGAGGAAACAGGCCCTGGCAGAGTGCTGTGGCTGCCAAAGTTGGGTTTAACTTTGGAGAGTTGGACCTCAAAGCGGCGCCCGCCGGTAAAATAAAGAACGGGCCCCGTAAGAGCTTACCCGCAGCATTTCCTCCACTCGGCGTTAAGAGGGGGGCGACTTTGCAAGGGTCTGACGAGGACGAGGACGAGGAGAATAGCCCAAGCACGAGAAAAGAAGCACACAAGTACGATGGTCTTGGGCTCGGACGTCCACCTGTGTCATGTGGACCTGCTGGGCCCGTCGAGCGGACACGCTGGTTAATGCGACGCAGCAGCAGCGGAGCCTTCTCAAGTGGAAGCGATACCTCCCTTGCAACTCCAACTCGGCGTAGCAAAGGTAATCTTTATCTAGTTTTACTCAGATCTACCAACTGGATCTTGACGCGCACGCAATACAATTTAGATTGGCCTATTGTTCCGCGCGTTCCGACACATATATCCGCTACTGCGACGACTCAACTTCACGTACCTTCGGAGAAACCCGGCTCTCGATCTTCATCAAATAGTTCTATGATCACATTGAATTCGCCAACGCTCGTGCGACGTCAAGTACCTAGTTCGGCTTCACAGCGGCTTCCTGTCTCGTCCCTCCAACATGCTAGACCCGCGGCGAAAGACAGCCTGTGTCGTTTCGACAAGGAATTTGTGGAGATCAATCAAATTGGTAGTGGCGAATTCGGTAAAGTCCTCAAGGTTCGGTCCAAGAATGGACCGTCTTCGGACAGTGTATGGGCTGTCAAACGGTCTAAGCCATTCGAAGGACCTCGGCATCGGTATGAGCTCACATTTTTATCTTTAATGTCCGTGCGGTTTATTCTTATCCTGGTAGATTGCGTCTGCGGGAAGAGGTCGACGTCTTGCAACACCTTTCCCGAGCTGCGGCTGCAGAAGGTGGACATCATCCTAACGTCCTCGCATATATTGATAGCTGGGAAGAGGACGAGGCGCTATTCATTCGTACCGAGCTCTGTGAGCTGGGAAACTTTGCGCGCTTCCTGTGGGAGTATGGCAAGGTATTTTCGCGACTGGACGAAGCCAGGGTTTGGAAAGTATTCGCCGATTTGAGTAATGTGAGTTGCACATGTCGAAAATTTTATTCGCTCTGCCAGATAGGGTTTAGTTCGTAGTAGCATGTTACTCATCTTTGTGTTTGGCAGGGTCTTCGGTTCATTCACGAGTCAGGTGTCATCCACCTCGATCTCAAGCCAGCAAATATCTTTTTGACCCTAGAAGGTCGCTTCAAGATTGGTGACTTCGGAATGGCGTCGTTGTGGCCCCGGGCTAAAGGCGGGAGCCCACTGGGTGTCTCACTAGGAGGATTTGAACGCGAAGGTGATAAAGTGTACTTGGCTCCGGAAGTTCTACAAGGGACGTACGGCAAGCCTGCCGACATCTTCAGGTATGTTTGTCTGCGCACCAGATGAGTCCTGCATTCAATATATCTTTATTCTTCAGCCTTGGCATGACAATGCTCGAAACGGCGACAAATATAGTCGTGCCTGATCAGTAAGTAAACGCCTTCTGAGCTCAGCTCGGCAAATGTTCGGTGAGCTGACGTTGCCTTTTGTAGGGGAGACGGATGGCATCGCCTGAGACAAGAGGATTTCAGTCAAGTGGACTTAGATCGTAGCCCGGAACTGTTTGAGCTGATCAAGGGGATGATGAGGACCGGCCCGGCCGAGCGCGTCGATATCCAGACGGTGTATTCCCACCCCATCGTCCGAAGGGTACGTGTGGCGATGGACCGAATGTATTCGGAGACCAAGGCGACAGGGTCTTCCCTGTTCGCAGTATCGCCATTAGCTAGCGCGCCGGATAGGTTCTTGGACGAAATCCTCGGTCATCGGGCCACGGCCGCGCGATATGACGATGTCGCGATGGATCTTGGTCCATGATGACATTGAGTCCTCTTTTCCGCTCGCTGCTTTTTACTCCCACGACAGGGCGACCCTACTATCATGCTAGAACACCGAAACACAAAAGGAAAACATCCCTGATCTTGGATATTGTGGAAGGAAAGATTCATCGTTTTCTTTCTGCGACTGTATGTTCTTGGGACATTGTTGGCTACCATAACATTATATTCTAGGGACGATATCTTTTTGCTTAAGATTCCTCTACGACTTCTTCCGGCTGGTCACCTTTCACCTTTCTCACTGCACAATATGCGCACCGCAACCTCATTTGCATCTATGACTCGTCATGCACAACCATTGAACCGACTATTATAAACTATCCGCACAGTACGTATTGCACACGACCTGCATTTCTATTGAATATCTCCGAGGGCTGCCATGCACTCAGTTTTCGTTTTTTTTAAACATTCTCGCTTCCCTTGAAACCCCATTCCAACGTCTCATTGCAATTTTTTTTTTCGAGTCTTCTCACGCCTGTTTCAGAAATTTCTTGTGGTACCAAGGGTTTTGTGTTTCATACGCCATTATGTGGTGACCATACATCAGGATCGCGATTATTATTAGCAAAGTTGCTACTATGCCTGGTAATCCTCGCCTTTTATGCGTGAATATGCTACTATTCCAAATGTTGTCGGTTTGCGGTGTGCGTGTTGATGAGAGGCTGGATGTGAAAAAGTTACCAGAGATCTGGTGCCGCCACGCTCTCGGAAGACGTCACAGGATGTGAGGCACGGTATTGGCGTCGCGGGAGGGGACAAGGATGTTGGTTGCCAAAGCGTTAACGTGACGCGGTGATCAACAAAAGAACGCGCGTGTTAAACGTAGGGCATCGCCGCGAGACATCAAGGGACGACGGACGGGAAAGGCAATCTGTCGGATGGGCGTACCGCCGAGAAGATAGCAAACCGAACAATAAAAAGAGAGGAATACCAGAGGGAAGGCTAAATGCAAAAGGAAAGGAGGCCACTGATGAAGAGACGGCAGTGGGAAGGGAGGAGGAGGCATCCGTTTTCTTTTTTTTTTTTAGTCGTGCGATCATGGCATGGCGCCCATGATGGAGGAAGAGAAGGGAAGGCGAAGACCCGATAGAAGAAGCCTCCTGCACGTCCGTGTCGCCATACGGTACCTGCAGCTGAGATCTAAAATGGGCAAAAAAGGTGCTAGGGGCTGAGAGCTGGCGCGATTGAGCCCGATTGGAGTGGACGTTCGTAAGGAAGTCCAACGAGGCGGTGAAGAAACGAACCGAGACGACAGCTGCGGAGGGCGTTTGTGCCTGTCGACTTGCCACGCCGAGGAGGGTGCGCTGATCTCAATCCGGCGATTTGGATCCTCCCCCAAGTCGGAAGCGCGCGCTGATGACGATGATGGGCCCTATGGTGAGGGGGATTGCACAGTTAGTTGCACGTGTACCCTGGATCCGAGGAGAGAAACGAGAAAGCCAGGGGGAGGCAGGATTTTGCGCTGAGAGACTCGTGAGGAGATCCACGGAAACGTTCCGCGCATGTTGGTCGCGGTGGTGATGAATTCGAAATGAATGAGCACTGCAGAAGCCCTGAAACGAGACCGGAGAAGGGGCGAGGATGTCCCGAAGGAGGAGATGGCTGCAAAGTCATCGCTGACCATCCACGCGTTGTGCAATGGGCCGATCAGCCTCGAGTGTGCGCGTCGACGTCCTCGATCGAATAAAATGAAGAGCGCCCGGTCAGATTTTCGTTTGTCCCACCTCCGAGTCGACATTCACACCGACCCGGTCGTTTCGTTGCCAAGTCTCACCGCCACCCTAGCTAGAGGTAAACTTTGCGAGCGTGCCAAGATAAAAAAATTCGGACGGGGCCTCTCCAGTTCCGTCCCAGTCACCCCGTCGCCCCATACAGGGCCTTTTCGCGTCAAGTCAGGGTTCAAGTTCGACGTTTGTGTGAACAGACCAAGGTCGGTTGCCCATTTATCTGACAAACCTCGTAAACTTGGTCTATAACTCGGTCCCTGGGATGTCTGCCAAGCCGCCCACAAATCCCTCCTTTCCGTCTCACACATCCCACTCCTTATACCCCATCCGCTCCCCTCCCTCCTCCCTCCACACCACCACCCCCGACCCCGTCCACCACCAGATGGACCCAACTGTTCTCCCCCAGCCAAGGTATCCGAGTACTTGCATTCCTTCCTTGATGCCACCCGGAGTCGACCCCACGTCTGTCGATTTCAGGACTTTCTTTCCCTACATCCCCAACGAAGTAAAACACCGCAAGAGGACATCACGACACCAGCTCAAGGTCCTCGAAGACGTCTTCCGCAAAGACACCAAACCCAATGCCGTCCTTCGCAAAAAACTCGCCGCAGAGCTCGAGATGTCCCCTCGCGCCGTTCAGGTACGCCTCACCTCCCTCCTCTCCCACCAGACGCGTGCTCACCCTTCGCGTCGCGCGCTCTTCAGGTCTGGTTCCAGAACAGGTACTTGTCATCTTCACACCCCCGCCACTGCTCTGACGTCCCCCATCTAGGCGTGCCAAGGAAAAAGCCCTCCGTAAACGCGTTTCCACGACCGTCGATCAAGAGAAACCTGCGTCCCCATCAGCGAAACAGTCTCCGTCCTCTCGAGACCCTTCACCAAACCACTCGTCAAACTCGTCCACGGCCACGGAAAAGCCGACACGTCATACCGAAGATGATATCTCGTCGTGTCCACCGCCTGTGGAGCCCTCTGATAGCCCCGTCCTCAAGATCTCCTGCTCTCCCCCCCTCCTACCTCAATCGCCATCCTTGGTCTGGCCGCCTCCCTCAGGCACACCCGTCGATGTTCCACCTCACGTCCGAACCCCGCTCATGCTCGATGCCAACGCTCAGGATCCTGAGTTGTACAACACACGACGCGGTTCCTTGCCGACAGTCATGCCCTCACAGCCGCTCACGGGACCAAACATGACACAACCACCCGTCCACTATCCTGACCGACGTAAATCCATGGACGTCAACTTCTTCCGGCTGATGCATCACCCTTTTGCTCGCATCGCCAAGGAGAAAAACGAGGCGCTGTATCTGCCCAAGTCTCCACTTTCGCCTGCTGGCTCTATACCGGCCAACTTGACGCGTCCGCCTGGTATGGTACCTGGCGTTGGACCTCTCCGGAGCAACACTCATGGCTATCCACACCCACGACCGACCCTCTCTCACCGTGCATCAGAACCACACGTCTTCGCTTCCGTACGACCACCCTTCCCTCCTGTACCCGAAAGCGGTCCACTTCAGTCACAACTCTCTCCCTCGCGCAGGTTCTCTGACAACCGTCCCTATGCCATCACGTCTCGCACGGTGTCCTCCCCCATTCCCGGCCCTCTTCCAACCCCGGGCTTCCAATTCGGCGACCCTTCCTCAGCGTCCCCTTCGAACGCGTCCCCTACTCCTGGGGAAGTGGAGTCACCACCTGTACCCTTGCAATCCCCTGAGATTGCCCAATTGCACCGCTGGTCATTCCCTAGATCGCGCGAGACGGACCAGGATACGGAGGACTCGGGCAGCTACAGTGCCTTGTCCAGATTTGGGTCTGTCGCGAGTATATCTGGAAGCGAGTCGAGCGCCATGTACTCTGATGTGAGCAGTTGTGTGGCGGCCGATCACGTTGGGTGCGATCCATCCACTCGGCGTGGTTCTTGGTGAGCATTAGGGCGTGTTCCTTGTAACGATGGCACCTGACGTATGGATGGTGATAGTGCGTCAGGGAGTTATCTTGAAGTGCGTCTATCCGGACTTAACATGACACATCGATCAAGCCAGGGTTCTCTCAACGAGGCACACTTGAATGCGGCCGCCGCTCTCGCATACAGGGACAAACTTGCAAGACAAGAGCACCCGTCCGAGGCGATCGGAGGATACGTTTCCCCTGCCTCCACCGCCTCGCCAGGAACGAGCCCGCACATTCGACAAATCAAAGAGCCCGGGCCGTCTGGACTGCGGAGTGAAGACATCTACGAGTATAGCTCTGTAAGCGATTTGTCACCCGTGTTCCTTGCATTCCTCCTTCACTCACACACACGCACAAGCTCTCGCAGGTCCCTGAAAACGACGAGATCGCGGCAGCTCGGCGCGGAAGTATACAAGCTCATGAGGCTCTTCCTCATATTTACGTTCAGAACCATCTCGAGCCACAACGTCCGTACCGCACACCGCCCTCTGAGGCTCGAACGTCCTCTGTACAGCCGACACTTCAGCAGCAGCAGCAGCAGCACTACCCGGCTGGCGGGAGCTTCACACCCCAACCTGGCTTCCCACACTCTGGAGAACCGCCTTTCGTCCCTGGGCCCGGATCTGTGCAACCGGATTCGTCGTACCAGGGACAGCAATCAAGTCAGTTGCAGTACCCGCCCGAAGGCTCCTTCCAAGGAGCACCGAATACGATGGGTATACCACACGCCAACATACCAAGATATGCGCCGTCCGTGAACGAGTATACTTATGCTCCCGGCCATGGGCAAGAGCCATTTACATCCTTCACGTGAGCTTGTCGAGAAGGTTGGTCGAAAAATCTCTGCGTGTTGGTCAGATCGTGCTCGGTTTTCACGTTATTTATTGTATCTCTCTGATGGCTTATTTCGCCTGGTTCAGGCAAATTATCTGGCGGATGTTCTCGTACTATACTCATTCAGGTCTCCTCCCTTTTATTATGATGATCCATCTCCTTTCTTGTCGTGTCTATCTTGGTCAATAATTCCCCCCCTTCGTTGGGACCCATATCCTTCTTTGTACTACTTTGTTTTTCTCTTTGGTGTGTGCTAAAAATGGTTTAACACGCCGTCCGTTGGACGTGCTCGTGTTATCGTTCACCCTTCTTTCCTCAATCTAACCCCTTGCTATATTTGCTTGTCCATTCATCCCGAGACTCGCTCTTCCGTGCTATCGGACCTCCCTCGCTCACTCGTGTTCGTTCTCTCCCCATCATCCTCAACTAGGGCCCATAATTAAACCCTTTTTCTCTCGTTGTCTCACCCACATGCTTGCGACATTATTCGCCATATCCTATTCCTGTGGGCTTTTCACTCGTTTCACTCTCTTGTTTTTTCCTCCGAGTCTTGCCAATCCAGAAGTTACTCACCCCGTCCTAATATGTACCTAGCGTAATGCATCCGGTATTTTCGCGTGTGGATGGCGTGTATCCTTTGTCTCCCTTGTTTATCGTGACTCGCTGGGTGAGAAAGCCCTGGAACTGAATGGTTGACAAAGGCAGGACACGTTTGACAGAACAAGGGTCGACGTGTGCTGTCACTTTTTTTTTTTTTTTTTCCTTCCCTCTCAGTCGTGGACCCGGGGAGGTGGCGTACGGCGACGACATTGTTCCCCGGAGACCCCATTTAGAAATCAATACCAACGACTCGACCGTCCGCTCAACGCTCTCTTTCTCTCTTTCTCTTTTTTTTTTTTTTTTTCTTTTCTCGCGTGAACCCAGTGACCCCCGCATCGAGTATGGGTCTGTCCTGTCCTGTCCTGTCACCCATGCTAGGCGAGATCCAGCCGTGTCCGTGTCCGTGTCCGTGTCCGTGTCCCCATCAACTCAGGCATCAGTGGCATTGGAGATCCGCGTCTTTCGTTCCATTGTCTGATGGCGGGGCGTACGATGGATCGACGCCGAGGGTGGACGCGACGGCCGCCTCCACCG
>JBBPQE010000595.1:0-15613 GCA_038092335.1 Boletus vinaceobasis
TAAATGGAATTGGCAATTGTTATTTGAATATGCCAGGACTGGTGTGGTGGTGAAATTTTCTTTTAGTGTGTCAAAGGAATGTTGTTGGGAATCAGTCCATTTGAACTTGATATCCTTTTTCAAAAGATCATTGAGTGGACATGCAACTTGCACATAGTCCTTGATGAATCTCCTATAAAAATTGGCAAGGCCAAGGAAACTTCCAACCCCTTTAACACTTGTGGGAGCAGGCCATTCCAAAATAGCTTTAACCTTTGAATCGTCCATGTGGATACCATCTTTTCCCATGATCATTCTGAGGAAATTGACTTCCATCTTAGAGAATGTGCATTTTTCTGATTTCATGAAGAGGTCATTTTCTTCCAGTTGTTGCAGTACTTTGTGAACAATCTCGTTATGTTCCTTCTGGTTATCTGGTTTTGGGAAGATCATTAGGTCATCAATGTAGATGACAACCACATTATCCATATCAGTGAAGATTTCATTTATCATTACTTGGAAAATGCCAGGACTGTTGCACAGCCCAAAATACATAACAAGGAGTTCATATACGCCACAGAAGCAGATGAAAGTGGCCTTCCATTCGTCACCTTCTTTGATCCAGACATTGTTGTATCCCCAACATAAGTCCATTTTTGTAAATATTTTAGCTCCTTTTAGTTTATTGATGAGCTGTCCAATGAGAGAAAGAGGGTAATTGTTTTTAACTATGTGTTTATTAAGATAGCGGTAGTCTTAGACCATCCACTTCTTGCCATCTTTCTTAGGCACAAATAATATGGGCTTGTTTGTGGAGATTTAGAGGGTCTAATATACCCTTTCTTGAGCTGATTGTCAATGAACGCCATAATTTCTTCTTGCTCCATGGGACTAAGCAGTATCAATCGGCCTTTCTTCAGCATGAAAGAATCCTTCATGTCAATTGTCTGATCCCAGGGTTTTCGGATCAGCATCTGTTCACTCACTCCTTTACTAAAGACTTTTAAATAGTCATGGTAAGCTGTCGGAACTAGATTGGCTTCCATAAGTTTCTTTTCTTCTTTTACATTGTTTTTATCAGCAGCAGAGATCTCTAGTCTCTCAAGTGTTGCTTGTATTTTGTATTGGAGGTCTAGCTCTTCTTTTTCCACTAACCAAAGGAAGATGGACTTGCCTTGTAACATGTGGCAATGCCGAGGGCATCGGTTAAGCTTTACTGAGCCCATTGTCCAATCTATCTCTGGATTGTGGCATTTGAGCCATATGTAGCTGAGGATCAGGGAATTCTGTCTGAGATCTGTAACCTCAGTGGTAACACATTCCTTGTGACCTTTAAAATCAATAACAATACCTGCTGAATGCGTGGTGTGACAGGCAGAGTTCTTTGTGCTGTCAACATTAAACACCACAATCGGGTTTCATAATTTTCTTAGGGGAAGTTTCGCTTTCTTCACCCATGTTTTATTGATAAATATAGTATTAGCTCCTGAGTCAAGCAATGCTTCTATCTTTGTGAAGTTGCTAGGAGTTTCTTGGGAAGCAATGTATAGAGAAACAAGGATTTCATTACTCGTCTTTATGTTGTGGACGTAAATATTGTCTGGGATTTGAAACTCTTTTTCTTTTTGTTTAGGAGAATTAAGCACTGGTTTTACCATCCCAGCCATGCTCGTGAGAGACGCTCCTGACATATGAGAAGAAATATCTATTGATTCATCAACACATGTGTCATCAATGGTTAGATAATCAAATCTATCTTTATGATTTTCTGTTTTCGCCTTCAATCCACCCAGATCGGATCTTAGGCCTTGCCTTTTCCCTTCTTGCCTTTGGAAGTGTTAACAAAGAATGCTCAGGTCTCTTCAAATAACATTCCTTTTGTTGCCTTGACCCAATTGGTGGTGCTTTTATTGTCTTCCCAGGACATTGCTCTGTCATCAGAGTCTGAGTCTGAATCAGGAGTTTCCTCCTTCTTTGTCTTGCAGGCTTTCTTACCCTTCTTGCAGGAAAACTTGTGTTTCCTGCCTAACCATTTGCAGTCGGGGCACTGCACCTTCGTTTGTTTGCAGTCTTTTACTACATGGCCAGACTTGCCACAGTTGTAACATGACCCTAAAGTCATGGCCCTGATATCCATTGTGTTAGGATCTTTACATGAGGATCCAGAGTTTTGGGACTTCTGGAAGTTGGTCCCCTTTGATACGTAATTGTATGCTTGTTGGTTTGTACCAACTTCACATATGACTTCGATATATCTGGTTACACTTTCTTTTCAGTGACTGGTATTGAATACTTGTTTGATAATTTCATTATTTATGTTGCATTCCAGCAATATGATAGCATGGAAGGCATCAACCCTCGCTTGCTTGTACATTGCTTCCCATTTTACAAGTAAGTCATTGATGGGTTGCAAACCCTGTTTCATTTTTGCGAGCTGGTCATGAGCCCAGTCTCGTTGATTGACAGGACGGAAAAGTCCCTCTACTTTAGAAATGAGTTCATCTCATAAGTACTCATCTCTCATGGTCAATCGTGTTTGTGCAAATTGACCAGCTTTTGATCCCTTTAGCCATGAAAGGATGGCAACCACACAGTTGTAAGATCCAGGGGTAACGAGCCCCTGATTCAAGTGCAACCACACATGAATCTTTGACCACCATTCTTCAAATTTGGCCTTTTCCCCATTATAGTCTCTGGGGTCAGAGAAGACTTCTATCTTTCTTGAAAATTCTCCTAGTGAGCCAGATGACACTGCTGGAGGTGCAGCTGGAGGTACAGGGGTTGATCATGAAGCAGACCCTGCTCCTCTTCTTGCTTCTCGCCTCATCTCAGTGATTTCTTGTCTTAAGGCAATGAGAGTCCTTATGGTCTCCATCACTGTATTCTGCAGTTCTGAAATTCTTATGTCAATGTTTGAGACCTGATTTCCATGAAGGGTAAGCTCTGTGATGAGAGCAACATTTTGTTGTTCTGAGGTGGCAGTGTTGCTGAGGCCCCATGCGTCAATGCATGCTTGTGACATTGTGAAGAAAAGGAAAGAGGAGTGATATTAAGGTAATTATTCCCTGAAGTGTTTAGGGAGATGGAAAGTGTGGCACAGGCATAAGACCTTTGCTGTAATCTTTTCATTGTCTGTGGGCTTAAGACATATAATCATTTTCCCTCCTTCTACTTTGGTCCTTTTGATGGGTATTACTACTTCTACCTGTTGTTTCCTTTTGAGGTTTTTTTTTTTTTTTTTTTTTTTTTTTTTTTTTTTTTTTTTTTTTTTTTTTTTTTTTTTTTTTTTTTTTTTTTTTTTTTTCATATTTAAGTCCCTTGGTGGGGTGCATTATCCTATAGAGGATATACTAGACTAAGGGTAGGACATCCCTAAACACCAGTGAACTGTGAGTGGCAAAAACTGAAACAACCACAAAGATCAGCACTAGATCCTTAGGTCACAACACTAGTCCTAGCTAGAGAGAGTAGAAGTGGAGGGGGTATCATAAGGTCCCTGTGGGAAGAAACCAAGTGAACTAGACTTGGAATGCCAGCCATCATCCACAGGGCTTTTATAGTATTGGCATATGTGCACAGACCAAGCTGTGCATGAGAGTACATGGCTACATAAGTACATAGGGGTAACAGAGATTAAATACGTGCTGCACACACATGGTGTGGCAGAATGGAAGAGAAGCATGAGACAGTGATTACTGTGGGAAGAAATGAAAGCATAGAGCAGAGATGAAAAGGAAGTCATACAGTAATGAATGTGGAAACAAGATTAGATCTCATGAGAACATGAATATAACTAAATAGGGAAAGAGTGTCTGTGCACCTTCTCTGAAATGAGTTTCAGATCGTCATCAGTGAAGGGGCAAGCAAATGCAAGGATGTTGGACATGGAGGACATAATGATACGAAGAAATGAAAGAGGGTGGACTTTGTGGCTAATTGTCAATGACAAGACTCTCACTGTTTTGAACTCAGCTTGGGCTAGGCCACATAACTGACTGGGGACAGTCAGTATCAAAGACCCCCTTGAATGTAGGAGCAAGAGGCTCCCTATGGTTGCAAACAATGCTTTACTAGTGTTCCTATCTGTTTTCTAGCATCGTCTAGGCCCCCTATCATGTCCACAATCTGTCTGAGTGTGATCTGTATGTTATCCGTATATATCTGGTCCTTCTGTCTCATTTCCAGTCCAAGAATTGTCATCCAGATTCATCAGATCAATGGCTAACATTCTAGACTCACTGGATGGCTATCTCCATCCTGGAAATTAGCATTTGATCACTTAGATTTGATTATTTTATTAATAGCGGAAAAGTGATGGACAGTATCACTCCCTGTCACTGAGTAGGGTCGCACATCTTTTTTCCTATTCAATTGCAATTTGCTTGTGCAAGGTTCTCTGCCCATCACAATCGCTATATAGTTTCTTTTATCATACTACAAATATTTAATACTGGGAGTTAGAAAAGTCTAAGGTATTCTTAGACTATAAAAACCTGTACTGTCTGGTAGATCATTATTGAAGTTTCAGTCCCCATTTTCCCTTAGTTCCTTTCCAACATCATCTCTCATCATTCAATAAACCATACATCTGTATCCACTCTTCGTCAACCAGATTCTTCCACTCCCAGTTTTCCAGTTTCTGCTCCACTCCGGAAAAACTTCCAGAAACTTAGGTTCACACCTGGATTCATCTTTGCTCACCCTTCTCATTTCAATTAACCTTGCTTGAACCCCTTGGGTCAAGATTATTCTCGCCCTCACTTTTTTCTTAACTATTGTTGACTGACCTATTGGCTTGTTGCTTAAAGGTTATCACCACCTAACTTTAGATCTCTTCACTGAGGAGAATGGTTTGTGACATCTCAGTGGGTGGTTTTATGACACCCTCGAGCAGTGTGCTATTTATTTAGTGGAGGAGGTTCACGTCTGGCTTGAGAAACATGACAACCTAGCAGGACAGCAGACACCCTCACTGTTATGGTTGTTATTTTTTGTAACAATTAGTAACAAGTTCACAGAGAAGATGTTCCACCGGTTCCTTACCAATCACGTGTTTTTATGACCATGTGATAATTCCTTATTAATTGTCAGTGATGGCAGTTAGGGAGCTGATGTGAACCGTGGATGGGTCTTCCTTCTTTGAAGAGGAAGCCATTAGGTTGAAGTCTGGTCTTTTGGGAATAACCAGGTGGAAGAAGTCTACAGGTCATTGACTTCTTGAGAGTCCCTACATCCAGAGGTAACATGGGGAGATCCTTGACTGCTTATGGAACAAAGCAGTGAAAGCTTCTTGATCTTCTATCAAGAAGCTTCTTAATGATGATTGTTACTAGGGCTAATAATGTCGAGTGATATGAACAGAAAGAAGTGAGGAGGAGCTTCTATCAGTAAGGAACCTTTAGAATCACCTTGAATGTGTGAGATTTAGATTAGAGTTACATTGCAGGTGGAACTCTAATATATATACTACCTGCATGGTTTAGGGGAGGTTCTAAGAGACTAAATAAGAAGAACAATAGGCATCCTAAAGAGGATCATAAGATCAGTGACTTTGAATGGGGAAACAATGGAGTGAGGAATAGCTGTGAGGAAAGACCACAGCAGCAAAGAGAGTCATAGATTGAAAATGGAAAGGAACAGAAATGGAACAGAGTCTGATCAATAGTATTGGACTCAATAGATAAGAAAGGAATGATATCAAAATGGAAAGAGACCAAAGGAGTAAAGACTCCAAGATGAATCTGGTTAAAGACAGATTTGGTTTTATAGAGACTGTAAAGGATATTGCCTTATAGGTAAGGATAGATCTGATCTATCCATCAGTTGGTGGAATGGAAAAGTTGGGCATTCCTTCTGGTATCCAGATCAGGACAGATCTGGAGTGCATAGGAGAGCTTGGCAGACATGAATAGAGTAGGATCAGAATGTCCTCTATGGGCAGGTCATCAAGTAGGAGAGGGAGCTACCTCCTTGGTGGGGTGATCCCTACCGGTCGATGGTGACCTGAGGGTTGACGACAGATTGAGGAGAGGGAACACAGGGGTCTCCTTGGAAGGAGTCCAATGTGGACCCGAAGTGAGGATGTCACAGAGCGAGCTGGAGGTATTGAGGGTAGAGGGAGTTCCCTTGTAGGCAATGTGGTATTGTGGATTCCCTCCAGGAAAAGGTCTGAAGAAAGGAAAAGATATCCCCCAAGTGTTACCCATGACAGACATCACATTTGTAACACTCACCATTGCCATTCAGTGCAACCTTATCAATCTCCGTAGCTCACTCAAGATGCAGGACATCTGCCTCCTTGTTGCAGACTTCTAGCACTGCTGGTCGGATACATTTGCAATGCTTCAATATTATCAAGAAGTATAGGATCGTGCTTACAGTATAATCTTCAACCTGGCATGGGCTAGTGGCCAGTCAACCTGAACTGGAAGAGAGTTTTCACAGATCAGGACTCAATTGTGATGATGTTGTAGGAAGCTGGTGTGCCAGTCTGGCACATCTGCAAAATTGAGAGTTTGCTGAAGGAGCTGGTGGTCAGGAAGAGGGTTCTTATGAATGGGACTGGGACATTGAGACACACAATGACCCTGACACCCCTCATGCACCCATCCACTTCAGCTTCAGTGGAGAAGCTTGTACATATCTGTGTTGTCCAATCAGAAACCTACCTCTCACGAACTACGTGCCATTAGTTGAAAGAGAAAGTTGGGATCAGTACATTCAACGGGCCCTGATTACACACCCTAAGGTATTCTCCATATCTGTCCCAGCTAACACAAACCCTCACCCTCCATTATCATCTCTTCATCATGCTCTTCCTGTTGCTGGTCCATCTTCTGCTGGCCCATCCTTTTCAATGGTATAGCATCCACCATGTTTTTTCTTCTTGATGTCAGCCTGACCTCAAGGCAATGATGCCTGAACTTGTTGATGAAATTTCAGCACGGGTTGTCCAACAGGTCAGCAAAACCTTCTCTCAATCAATGGGAAATTGTTTGGCTTGAGGTCAAAGCTGACAAAATCATTGTAAGTATTGTGACTTAATTACTGGTTAAACTAACTGACAAATTACACAAAGACTCTGTGCAGCCCACTGGTGTGGCTCACAATATGTGGCCACAACAAGATTTGTGGGAGGACCCCACCTCAAATTTCCTTACCCCAGTGTCACCCATCTGGGCATCTGCTCTAGTGTTGGTGAATCAGCAGGTACAACCTCAGGGCAATCTCCTTGGCAGTGGCATTCCCTTTTCTGACACCTTTTAATTCCTTCGAGTCAAAGGCAGCAATCGTCTAGCAAGATATCTTGCAAATTGGTTGATAATTTGACAATCTTGGGTGTGAGTGGTGGATGCTGGGCATGTTGGGTACCTCACTCATAAGCTGTGGAAGGAGATCTTAAATGGTCTCCCTCAATTTATCACCGCGACCGACACTAATGATCCTGTGTATGCTGGCTACTAACAAGTCAGCTGGTTGATTCCCCTGGCTTGGGATGAAAACTTGACAATAAAGAAGATGGCTGAGAAGAGTCATGCCAACCACCAAGCAGCCTTGGACTTTTTAGGGGAATCCTGCAAGGAGTTCCAAGTTATGCAACATCAGGTCCCAGAGAAAGTCCTTTTCCACAATTGGTTGTAATGCATTGAGGCTGTATATGCTATGCTGCCCAACAATGTTTGCCTCATTTTTTGGGAGCTAACTGAGCTCTCCTTTTGATATAAACTTTTGCTTATGGATTGGATCTTGGCTGCACAGGAGTGGATCAATCCAACTGTTTAAGGAGAGAGAGATGAATGAGTTGGTGCTGTATTTGGCACAACATCCCTTCCAGAAATTGTTTATGACACCCTGCCAGTGATTGGTCTTGGCTTAGCATCAAGTGTGCCAAGAAGGAGGTATGCCCGACTTATTCACCTTGCAGCATAGATGTTGTCGTGGGTGGGGGCATCTCTCTTCTTATCTCAGTTGCTACATCCTGAGATGGACCCAGGCTATTTGGAGGTTGAACAGAGGGTCTTGATTTTCTACCTACAAAGTGCATATCAAATTTTTGATCATTGTCCTTGTGTACCACATCTTCCTAGTTGGTATGAACTTTAGTACATATATCATTGCAATGTCGGACTTTATATTCCTGTGCTGATATGATCTCATTTCCATTTCACATACCTATGTGTGCCTTGGTATGTCTCATTAAAGCACTGGTAAGTGTCATAATATCCACATGTTATCCATAAGGTGATGGTTATAAGCTGGTGTGAGATGAGCTCATCCTTTTTCCTTCTCTCTGGCACCTTTCCTCACACATGTCTTTTTCTTACCCTAAAGTCCCTTGCAAATCCAAGTCTGCTTTGCATGTCAAGGCTCCCCTTTATTTAAAGGCCTCTGGCATCTTGTTGTACCTCATAACAGATAACATAGCTTGCAAGTATGGTCGACTTAAGAAGCACCAATCCTTTGTTCACCCAGTGTTTCATGTAGCAGGGCAGAGCTATGGTCAACTTGATCCTAGGATTCATTCTTCCTTTTCCAGGCAATCTTGGGACCATTCAGTTGATTGCACTTCACCCCCTCCTAATGATATCTCTTTTGTTCAATATGAAGATTTCAGCAGCCAGGCCCCTGTTTCTCCACACAAGTTGGCCAGCAAGAAAGCTTGCCAATGGGTCTGATGGAGGAATGAGGTCATACATATCTGCCTTGGTGGATCCTTATCTCACCTATCTTGCCTTCCATCAATCAACCCATCTCCCTGAAGGCTCTTGCTCATGTGGGGACAACTACTGTATAATCTCTCTGTATTTGTTGTTTACTTTGACAGTATGCTTTATATTTCTTTTCTGTGCTTCTTGACTTACCATCATCCAACTGCAGAGGTTCAGAATCTCAAACTATCTACTATATATGCAAATGTTCTCCAGCATCTACCCAACTGATTGCTTTGGGTCTCTTCCCTTCCATACCATATTTCCCTCTTTGGCTGTTTCTATTTCCTTGCTTGAATTCAACTGTGAATGCTTCCTTCGACTTTTCCCCAATGTCTCTGGCTTGTATGCAGCTATAGAAGCTTTTTTGAGCACAAGACCCTTTGCAACCTCATCTATGGTAGGTCTGATCATTTTTGTCACTTTCAGTTTATGTTCCAATGATTCTCAGAATCAACTGCACTGCCATTATGCAAATGCCCTCCTCTGGTATTCATATCTTCATCAGGCAGCATCTATGCATGTGGATGAAGTTATCTCTCTCTCACAAGCTGAGATTCTGCCTCCTGATGCTCCATCTGAGTATTTGCAGTTGCACTGTCTGCTCTGCTTTGGTGGTGATCTGAGTCATCATAAATCTTCCCTGTGAGTTGCTTGTTATCTTTGGCATTTTATCTTGCCACTTGCTCAGTCTTATTGTTTCTCAATCTTTTAGGGTGGACTGTATTGTATGCTTGGATGCATGCTTCACCCAAAAGAGAAGACATTCTCCTAGAGATTCTATCCACCATCATCCAACCTCTGTGTTTCTTTCAGAAGAGAAAGTCCAGCAGGCTAAGAATATAGTTTTAAGACTTTGTCAATCTCATGGACAACCTCCTGCTACTAATGAAGTGGTGCCAGGAATGCAGGTGTCCCCTTCAATTCTTCAAGAATGCCATGATTCCTTCAAGGTTGCTGATGAACAAAGGATAAAAGCCAGTACCCAGTTTTTTTCTGATACTGGTTTAATGGCTCTGTTGTGCCACCATGACATAGTGTTATGGATGGTCAATATGACCTCTGCTGGTGAATGGCAGCATTATGCCTTAGCTTCGCTTTGGGAGCTTCTCTCTAACCTTCCAAACACAATAAAAGTGGGCTGTCTATATGACATCGGTTGCCAGCTTCATCATAGCTGTGTTAAATGGAACTTCCTGGAGGAAGATCTTGCCAGAGTCCATTTGGAATCTCTGTATTCCATGCCTTTGCTCATAACTGGGCTTGCCAGCTTATCTACCGTCCTCAAAAATGTAAAGGCTTTGGTCTTTCTGATGGTGAAGGTTGTGAGAGACTACAGAGTGAGCTCAAGAGCTAATATCTTCTCTTTGCATATCTGGAGTGGGTTCTTTGCTTTTTCCTACTGTATACTGACTCAACATGTTCTACAGTATCATCAGTGCTTATCTGTTTTGGATTCCCAAGTGCTTTTCCTGCATGACAAGTCCATATCTAATCTTGGAGAGTGGTTGGTCCATAAGTGGATCAAGTGTCAACAGTGCAAAAAAGCTACAGTGGCCATCCTAGTTGAACATGACTTGCCAATTCTATAGGCTGCATGGGCTGCTCAAATGGCTGCTCAGACTAAGCCTTTGCCAAGTGTATGTCTGCCGGTTCTGGTTGTTAGCTCAGACTGTTATGACATCGCTCTAGCATTCCCTAACTTTGTCTTAGTAATCCCTTAGAGACAGGATACAAACACTAGAGACAGGATACAATCCCTCTCATATTCCCTTTCATACAATATGACAACCATCATGTGACCCTGGGAACCTCCCTCTTTCCCATGACCCCCTGACCTCTCATCACGTGATACCTTCCTCTCCTTTATCTTATCTCCCCTCTCCTCTATCTTCCCATGATGTCATTACCTAGACCACTCCAGACTCATGATGTCATCATGACATCATACCTCACTACCTCCAGCCCTATTTAATCTCCATAAATCTAGACAACTCCTTTTCCCTTCTTATCTCTACCTTCCTTCTATATCCCACTCTTTTTACCATATTTAGATCTTTCCTCTCATCTTATCTATAGCATAGCATGGTCTATGCACCTTTTCCTTTACTATAAGTAGGGACCTCTCTGTCATACTTAGGTCCCTCAGAGTTATCAAAGGTTCTTATCTTCTTATTGGTCCTACCTGAGGTTTCCTTGCCTAGGATTCAGAAGTGATCAAGTCGACTGCTCTGATTAGCCATCATTACTAGGCATCTATTACTTTCCCTTTGCCCTATTTGTTGAGGACCAAAGAAGAGATACCGCTGGCATAGTAAGCCCAGACAATCCAAGACAGTAGTACAGGTCTAAGAAGTGACCTTGCCAAATAAACCAAGCAAGCTCTTCCTTATCCTTTTCCTATCTACGTTTACCCCTTTATTCCTTTTCTTTTGAGGCTCCAGTGTTCCTCCCTAGTTCTACACTGCAAGCTAGACAGGATTGTAACACAGACCAATGTAACTTTCAGGGCAGTCAAAAAGTAAAGGTGTTCAGACTGTAGGAGAGGCACTTCTCTTGACTCAGAGTGTCAATGAGATTCAAAAGCTTGTTACCAATCTTGAGCAGCAACTCAGTCTTCCAGATAGTGACATCATTACCATTAGTGCTGAGCTCCAGAACATCAAGCATCATCTGAAAACAATGAAAGCTGCCTTGACTGCCAGTTTGGGTGCTTTGAGGGTGGAAGAGACCAAAGAGTTGAAAAGTCTCAAGACTAGTCGCTATTTGCAAGACAAAATAAATGCTAGGGAACTTAAATACCATATTTGAGAATGCCTTTGCCAGAGAAAATTTGAATTTGACTGTCTGGCACATGAATATTGTCAGACCATCAATGATGTGTTATTTCTATATCTACACTGATGGGATTTGATAGAAAAGAAACTTCATACCCATACTCAATCAGCAATCAGTTGCCAAGAGCCTGCCATCATTTCACTGGTGGTCAAGTATAACTCTCTTTGTGACAAGCTCAAACATCATATCACCTATGGAAGTGTACCAGATAGATCCATCCCCCCTTTGAAGATTCCTAAGGAGAGAATATGGACTTGGATGTGGATGATAAAATTTGGGCAGATATTCGCTGGGAGGATCATGAAGACATAGGTGCTGTTCCTAATTGGCTTGGAGATGAGAAAATTTACAAGCCATGTTGGACCTGAACCATTGCATGGAAGAGGAGATCAGACTTAAAAGAAAGAGATCTGCAATGTGATGTTGGATAAAGAGGGAATGGGATGCAGTATTGGATGCTCTAGCAGACACATGTGAGTTTTTGCTATATGACATGCAGTATAAGCACCAATGAAATTATCAGAAGATGGTGCTATGCAATATCAACTTGAATTGCATAGAAAAAAACTGCTTAAACTCTGTGCTATTTGGCAAAGAGGGGTTTAAGATATACTCTTTTTATCAGATATATTAATATCATGGGGGCCATCTGTGCTGGACATTGCTGCTGTGCACTCTAACATCTTGCAAGAGGTAAAAGATAATGATTCTAGTTCTTCAGAATCTAACTGTGAGGATGAGGATGCTGAGGATGCTGAAGTTATTGACTTGATAGAGGGCTTTGGTACTGTATGTTCAATGCCACTGAACCTCATCAAGATGGTGTGGATGCTACTCCAGGTGTGGCAGATATATACATAGCTAGAAAGAGACACAGAATAGAGTAGTTATTCCTTTTATTCTTGGATAAATAATGTATATTTTGTCAAGGATCTTCTACCTTGATGGAGATGTGGGAATCCCACAGTCCTTCATGGGAGTCCCAGAGCCCTACATGGGGGTCCCATACCATCTCAGTGGGAATCCCAGAGTCATGCATGGGAGTCCCACAATATGTATCTCCATGTTCCCATAATACATATAACATTATAAGAATCTCAGAGTACTTTATAGGAATCTCACACAATAGGAGTGACAGGTCATATCTCAAGTCAGGCACAGGTAGTTTGACAAATCAGACTGGGCAAGTTGTCTAGAATGCAATATAGCATAATTAGAGTAAGTGATAAACTCAGAAGTTTAAATGAATATGCTAATAGGGGTGTAGGAAAGAATTACATGTGGATGACAAATCATGATCAGATTGGCCAAATTTTGCTTTTGAATTAGGTAATTTTTATAGAAGTGTGGGAAAAAGTGGGACTCCCACATGAATGACAAACCATTATCTAATTGGTTATATTTAACTTTTGACACAACACAAAAATTGGAATTATGGGAGTCCAATATAGTGCTGATAGGATTCCCACCAGTTAGGTGAGCACTTAGCTAATGGCCTAAAAAGGCTAAATTTTCATATTCCTGACTTGGGTAGAGGAGGTCCAGGAAGCCCCATAGGTGGAGGGGCTATTAGGCCTATAATGTAGTGTAAAAATTAGGGCTAATAGCCTATCTGGAGGGGTCACCTGAAGTGGCTGAGTGTGTGCATTGGAGCTTTTGCTTAAGGCATTGCTCCTTAATCTTAGGACGTTGTCCTTGAAGGTCACAATACTTGGATTAGACTTCTATACACTCCTCAGACTTCATGTCTCATCTCCCATCAATCATCATTACCCATACCTGATTCACAGGGTTAAGTAAAGCCAAGGGACTTTTCCCTAGTTTATTTCTTAACTCCCAATGCCTTTAGGGGATCCCCTTAGAAGGGAAGTTTTTGTCGTGTTATATACAAACCTTCTATATCCTTTCATTGTGAAGTGATACCCCCACTAGGGTTGTGCCTAGTTTGGGAAGAGTGGTGCACAGACCCCCCATACAGTAGTCCAGTGGTTGAGCTTATCTCATCTCATTAAGCCTGAGATGCAAACCCAGAGATAGACCAGTCCATATCAAGTAGCATCTTTATCTTTTATAATTAGTGCTGACAAAAGGAGAAGAAGAAGAGCATTTAGGAATAGTCCTTTATGTCGCATCATTCGAAGGCTCAAAGGAGGAGAGCCTTTTCCAGATTCAAACTACACTTATATCTCACTATGCTACCAGTTTAAACTCTGCAAACCATAAAGATATCCTGCTTTCAAAAAACCTGTTGATTGTTGGATCTCCTCTTCTCTTTAAGATTCCAATATCCCCTATGATCCAAACCCTATTACCTCTGCAAAATCATCAAAGCATTTCCCAGAGTTTGGTTGAAAGATATTGAACAGTAAGGAATATATCCACCTCTCAATAAGCAATTGATGATCTCGCTGCACAACTCGCCAGCCTATCTCTAGATAACAAGGAAAATGTCACCAAGATTATAGATCCTGGCAAATGAGATAGTGACAGATCTAAGTTCCACTTTTGGTTCATGAGAATACACTTATGGATAGAAGCCAAAACTTGGAAATCAGACAAACTCCAAACCATCACTGTTCTCACTTGCCTAGAAAAAAGGCAGAATCATTCACTTTAGTCACATTAGAGCAATATCTAGAAGACAAGACTCATGATGCCATAGACAGCAAAGGAAAACCAGCAGGTATGCTCGGAGACCATGCTTGGCCAGCCTGGGTAGATCTCTAACAGATTATCTGTTGGAATTATTGCTTACATATCAGTAGCTTACTAAGCATACCCTACTTAGGATTTCATACTGTACCAGGATACTTTAGTGACTACTAAAGTATTCCACAGGTTATGAGCCCTGTCTGAGCTTGGTAGTTCAGTCACTCACTTGAATTCCTGCACTTCAAACAAACGGACAAAATTGGATGGCCTACCACAATAAGCTTTTTCAAGTAGTGGCAGCGCAAGACTTACTCAGACAACTAGATGGCACCAAAATAAAGCCAAACAAGCCATGGGACCTGTGGGGTAGAGCCGCATGGATGCACAGTGACACAGAGACCCAGTACCTCATCATCATGGGTACCCCACCAACTGTCCACAGCAGTCTTGACCTCTCAATGACTGCTCATGAAATGTTCAAGAGTTTGCAAGCTTTATTCAAGATGACTACAAATACTACAATGGAGAAAGGAGCAGGCAAGAAGGGCAAAATGCTGTACAGGAGAGTCAACAAAGGTGCAGCTGCAGCCTCAGGACCAGGCACAGAGACCACAGACCACGAAAGGACTGACAGCATAAGCCTCACAACTCTGGTGAGCAGCCCACAAGACTAAAAGGTCTTACTGGTTAAACTGACTCCATTGCCAATAAAGTACATATACTACACTACCAGTATGGACACAATTACCATATGCAAACAAATCGCTTAGAAACAGCCAGAGAATGGTGGGTAACGATGTAGTCAAGCCACCAAGCTACACTGTGCACACAAACAGCACATATGTAGGCCCATAGCACATTGCAAATGTGAGTGTGCAAGACCACATGCAAATGGAGTGGCATAGTGTGTCAGGGGCAGCCAAAACAGCCAAGTTTGTCAGACGAAGCAAAAGCATTGCACCTAAGTGTGCAGACACAATGGTCAGCAGACATCCAGCAGAGGAAGCACACAGTATCCCACATGTTGAGGATAAGAGGATAGTGGCACATGGAGTCACATCCATTAAGGTGGTGAACAGAAGTCCGAGTGCATGTGCACAACTGGTGATGACAGCTAAATGAAATCATCAGCACAACTCAGAGAATGTCACAAATGTACCTCACTCACCATACACACCTCCTACCCCTCACAAACTGCCTGATGAACCATACAAACAAGTCCAACTGTTATGATATTACTATATTTTCAAACTTTTTGTACTGAACATTTTTCTTTTCTTGATCATGTGATCAGTATGTGATCATACAATCACCTGACCTGGGGCTAGACTCATAACATCATATGACATCATGTCTCATGTATTTAATCTCCATCACTTCTACTTCTTTTCTCACTCCACTACTTTATCTTCTTTTAGTAATACTTCTCATGCACT
>JBBPQE010000596.1:0-15578 GCA_038092335.1 Boletus vinaceobasis
TCCTGCATGGGCGTGCGTCAGCGTCAACCCTCCCCACGCAAGGCGACCACGGCCGCCGGGGATGGTTACTCACCTGAGACGCGCAGAGCTGTCTGTTGGCCTCGGCATCACAGTCGACAGCGTAAAAGGGTACCAGCGGACTGAGACTACCAGCAGCTTTGCTGTATTCCGGAGCCATTTGCTTACAGTGCTAAGTGGACGAAGAAATCTCTCTGAGAGAGCCGGAGCGAAAACTCGAAACGGGCGACTCACCCCACACCACGGTGCCACGAATGCGACGACGCTCGTGCGCTGTGCGTGTAGGAAACCCGTTTCAGTGCATCCGGTAGCGAGAAGGAAGAATGTATGCGCATACGTTGTTTTTCATGACTCGTCTGAACTCTTTTGGACCCAACATCTTGACCTTTGTGCCCGGGGGAAATATCGCTGCTGTCACCAACGTCGGGAGGATGAGCAGAAGGGCGGTCAGTGCGTGTAGTATCATCGTGGTGGTACAAGGACAAGATGTGACGTAGTCACCGAAGCCAAAAGAGACAGTTGTGTATATGACGTGGCTCAAGCGCTTAACTACATACAATAGCCCCAGTAGCCACGTCACTCATGCAGTGTGTTACGATTGCTGCTCAAGAGAGGAAAACATTGGATATGCGCTGTCTATTCTATCATATACGCCATCCATCGTTGCTGTATCCCGTCATCAGCTGCTTCGCAGCGCGAAACATCCATACCACATCCACAGCGACACTTAGGTACACCCTCACACACTCGCATTAATGGCTTTCCGCTTCGAGATGGGCTTTGAGCGTTTGCGCTTCTTGCCCTCCGAAAAGCTGTTGGCAGTTTTGAGGTCTCGTCCGAGAATATCGTCTCCCTTTACCGCGTAAATACGCACGATCCAGTTTTCGGAAGTGAATGCTTCCTCTGCAATCATTTAAAAAATCAGACACTCCCGTAGCTCATGGCTTGACCTCCACTCACCGAGGTAGTCCAACTTGGGCCCGTTGATAGGTATGTTTTGTCCACGCACCCGATCCACGGGTTGCTGTCCGCCAAACAACTCCGCAAAACGATAATACGACATTTTGTACATCAACGACTCTTTCATCGTCGGAGAAGCTCGGTCATCGACGCGGTACTCCCCTTGGTTGAAGTAGTTGGGTTCCTGTATCTCATCCGGCCATACACCCTGCGAGATACGAACCATCCAAAGGAACTTGTTTAAATCGTCTCCAGAGTAGCCAATGAGTCCACCAAAGATGATGAGCACATAGCTCACATCGTGTTTGCGAAGGATAGGATAAGCCACCTCTTCGGGAGAGGACATGGCTTTGCCGACAGTCGCAATGTGAGCTAAACAAAGCTATCAGGAAAGCCCTCTCCGGAAAGGTGACTGCTTCGACTCACTGTTGTTCCAAGTGTTGTTGTCGACCAACGTTGGGCGATCTGCCATGCCAGCAATTTGGTATCCGTAATCCCACCAACTCATCACAACAGCATCCTCGGCCGTGTTCTGTCTCAACCAGTAGTATGCTTCTCTGAAATCATCAATGATATGTTGACTTCCGTCGGACATAGTAGAGGCAAGAACGACAGAGGGAGACGAATATGCATTCGAAGTCACCCATGTGCAGTGCACGACGAAGAATAGGAGCAGTCCGATGGTGTTGAGGAGGACGGTAATGCGCGCGTCGAGACCGAATATACCCTTGGAGGACTCGGAGGCGGACTTGTCAGACGCCTGAACGGCAGCGGCAGCAGCAGAAGCGACCCCAGAAACGAGCTCGCCAAGAGCACCTCCCGGTACTGCGAGTGGCTCTTTTTCCTTTTCCTTTTCCTTGTTCTTCTTTGCCTTTTTGGGAGTGGCGGCCGTAGAGGTGGTAGCGGTCGAAGGTGCACTGTGAGATACGCCATTAGAACCGTTCGCAGGAGTCGCTTGCGTTGATGATTCGTTCGGTTGCGCGGTGTCCGGCTCGTTGGGGTCAAGATACGTGTCAAGAAGGGACGACAATGCAATTGCAGCCGCCACACAGACAACGGGCGTAAGGGCGAGCATAAGACGGACCATGACGCCAGCAAAGTAGCTCGCCATCACAGCGTAGATGATCACAAATATGTGCTCATCACGGAGCGAACGGAAGCACAGCACGACACCAGCCGGGAATAGGAAAATGAGGAAATGAAGATCCATAAAGAATGAGGGCCATGCTGTGGGTTGATGTTCGGAAACCGAGGCGATGATTGGAATGTACCTGTGAGATTTGGTACGTGAGATGGATATATGCCTGTATTGAAGCGGAATGCACGGACTTCTTAGCATACTCGGTGTCCCATAACGAATAGAAACGACCGGTCCACGGTGCAATCCAGCCCTTGTACGTCAGTGCAACGATAGCAAAGAACCCAAGAATTCCAGTGGCCACCACGGTCGTAAACAAGAGTTGCTGGAATTGTTTTGAGGAGACGTGAGAGCGAACGAGCTGTGCGAAGGCGACAATTTGCAAAAGTCCGAATATACCTGGAACGAAAGGTGAACGAAGGTCAATGAGCAAATGAAAGATGAAAGATTACCCAAGGCGGCCATGTGTTCGCTTGTCCGGACAGGCTGGAAACCAACAAACGGAACTTGCATACTTGCGAGCGTACCGATAGAGTACCAAGCGGAGTATGCAACGTAGAGCCGACTAGAGTATCGGCCCATGAGAAGGAGCACGAGTGCATGGAGAGGGATCATATTGGTGATGAACACATATCCACCTGTAAAGATCTCGCATCAATCCTGCCGGCGGGGAGGATCGGAAGAACGTGTACTGACCCCATGCGGCAACCATGTAAAAGTAAAAGACGGCGGCAATGGCACCGAAAAACGCGCTACCTTGCTTGAGTGCTTTGATCCAGTTGAAAAACGTGAACATGAGGAGGAAGATGGCGATGGCTTCATTGTCATACGACCCAGCAACGGAACGCGATATGTAACCGGGCACAATGCCGATGAAAGCTGCAGCCAGCAAACCAGCACTATCATCCTTCATTTCTCTCGTGAACCTACGCATGGCTATTAGTGATCCCGTTGGCACAGGAAGTAACAGATGCATACATATAAGTAGCCCATGCAGTGAGAGCGCTGAAACCTGGTGCTAAGAGGACACAAACGTTACGAATGTCCACAGGGAGGTGCAACGCGTGGAGGATATTGTATATGACACCACTCGTAGCCATGAGACCGGGGTAGATGGTACCACCAACAACGCGACCGAGGGGATACCACGCTGTGGGGTCAAACCAGTTCCAAAATGCCTATGAGAGTACATAAGTGCCTCTGCCAAATGGACCACAAAGGAGCGCACATAAAAGCCTTTCGAAGCAAGAACTCTAGTCGCGCGGCTGCAACACGTCAGAGTGAGTTTTTTGCGCAAATGCGACATGAGACGTACTAGTTGAACCATGGATCACTGTGAACGGAGAAGTGCGGTGAGCGAGGGACAAGGTAAGGAAATAGAGTGCACACAATTCGTGGATGATACTCTCGAAATTTACGACAGCAAAGAGACGAGAAGCGATTGCAGCACCTGATATGAGGCCAAGCGCTATGATGCGGATAAGGGAAGCAGTATTTGACACGACAGCTGGGGAGACATTGTCAGGGAGCGGGTAGGCGGCCGGCATGGCCGCTGCGGTGGACGAGAGCGGGTTGAAGATTCAGAGGCAACTGCGACGTGTCGCACTTAACATCATTGGCTTATGTAAGTAATTGACCCCCCTCAGAGGGGTTTCGAAAATGTCAGCGAGTGTAGTACAGCCTCCAAGATCAATAAGTACAGCCAAATGGCCACTGATGGGAGCCGACAGTGTTCAAGCCCTCAGCACTCACAAGGGCATCCAGAGCGCCAATGGGTCCGACGAGATGAACATGCCTCGATGAGCAACACACTCAGTACAGCGCCATTCTTTATGCCGCTTCGTCGACGCGGAGCCAAGTACCAGCTACATCTTTTGGTGAGGGAGCTCGGTGAGAGAGAGCACCAACTTCGGCATAGGAGAGGATGGTCCGGTAATGAAACTTCCGATAAGGCGAGTCATTGATAGACGATCGATCGAGCTTTCAAGATGTGCGGAAGGGGGATTAAAGGTCAACCGCCATTGAGAGGTGTGGATAGGAAATAGTTGAGCGTCGAGTTACCCTTCGAAGTGAAGGGGCGACTCGTTTGCCATCGTACCAAGCTGACTCGGATTTACAACTTCAACTTGTGAAGCTACGTATGCGATAAGGGTCGCATGTAGACCGGATGTGCCTTCCGCGGAAAGCCTGCGAGTCCCCCTTTGCCCAGATGGCCTGAACCGAATTAAAAATGGCCAATGATTCGGTCGTGGGTCGGCAAGCTTGCAAGGCTGGGACAGCACCGCAACGAAGTTAGAGCACGCGTTCTGCTTGCCAACGAACCGACGTGTTTCACCATTCGTAGTGTTAAGAATTCGTGCACGAAATGCTCGGATCTGCTCGAGGCTGTGGTAGCGCGTTATCGTGGGGGTGTTTTCAGGCTTGCCTCCCCTAATCCGAGTCAGGCGAATTGCCCCAACACGTGTCTCTCATCAGCTACATAAACTCTATGTGACGTGCGGAAGCCTCGAGGTCGTCCGCTCGTGCCCTCGTCATGTATCCACGCCCGCCACCACATATAAGACGCCGTTGATCAGCCACGACTGCCCAATACCCCTCCACGGTAGTCCAGACCCGCCGACGATAATCAGCTTGCAACCTCCTTGTCACTTCACATCCGTATACCCACTCATACCCTTGCCTCCCTTAAATACCCAGCATCTCTCTCCTCACCTGTATCGATACACCGACATCCCCCATCTGTCGACAATGCTCCCCATTTCGGACTTTCCCTACGCTTTCTGCGGTATCGCTACCGTCGCAGCGACTCTCGGTTATGCTTGCGCACGACGTGCTGTCCTCTCCCTCGCTTCCCCGAACGAGTCCTCCAATGCGTGAGTCACCGACAATCAGCCTCCCTCAAAACCAATAACGTATAGCGGCCGATAGCGATGTCGAGGCCGGTCCGCCAGAAGAACGATCCCTCAAGCGCAAGCTCGACTCCGATGAGCACGATGCTGATGCAGAAGAACAGTCTCGGCCGATGAAAAGAAACAGGACCCCCCCCACCGACCAATACGAATCAGACGCGGACGTACGTACTTCATCCATCGTCTTGCATCCCTTCGGTCCATGTATCCATTTGCTTATCAAGATAAAGTCTACCCAGGAATGGCAAGTCGTTGTGGCTCCACCCCCTTGTGACCAGGCTACTTGCCTTCAACAGCCAGAAGAACCTGTGCAGGATAACAGCACCCCTCCCAAAGGGGACCATCACAGCATCGAACAGGATATTTCACCTGTTCAACAAGTAAGCCTACCTTCCATTAAATAGAACTCCTCTCTGATAGCCGCCCTCTATAGCCTACTTCGCCGGCGCACCCCAAAACTTCGTCACACCCAGAGGAGAAAGGAGTAGAAGCAGAGCGTTGCTCCACTCCACAGCCCCCCCAAGTTAACCCATCGCCTAATGAGCCTGGGACTCTACCACCACGTCCGATCACACCACCTAAGCTTGCCGCTCCAACCAAAGTTGATCCCGTCAAGGCTTTTTCCGCATTCTCTGGTTCCGGCTCGCCGTTCGGTTCGTACTCTAACGCCTCGGGAGCTTCTCCTTTTGCAGTCTCTGGTCAGATTGTCAAGACTACTCCCGCATGGAGGCGTGAGAACGAAAGTGAATCTGACGTGTTCGGTCGCGCGAGCGCCACGAATGCCCTCGCGCCATTATCGAATGAGGCAGCCTTGTCTATGATGACTAAATCTCCCGCTCCCTCTCAAAGCAAAAGTGCTCTCGGGATTTCCGGAGAAACGCAATCTCTCGCCAAATCTTCTAGTTGTAAGTGGTTTCTACTTGGTCGGACGATGACCGCTTGGCGGTGCGTGCTAAGGTTGCGCTTAGATTTCACAGGTGAAGAGGATGAAAATGTCGAGGCCGAGCTCAAGGGTGTAAAACTCTTTGTCAAGCGCGGGGGAAAAGAGTTCACCGACGGGATGTATGGGCATATCAAAATTCTCTCGCAAAAGTCTACGCCTCCAGAAGTAGGCAACGGGGACCCGCGGGGGACCGAGACTGAAACTAACTCTCGAACCCGTCTACGTAAGTCACATCCGCCTCGAACCCTCCGCCACCGATCGTTAAATGCTGCGTCACCCCTCCTGTGATATCGCCTCTTACTTGCACGCTCCACGACAAATTGTTCGTCGCACGCAGTCTTCCGCCGTGATCCATTAGGACAGGTATCGATAAACGTTGGGCTGCACCCAACAGTGCGGTGCCACTTTGATTCAGCAGAAAACATTCTGCGCATAATCGTTGTGGAACAGGTGACGACGGACGGAAAAGATCCCAATGAAGACGTCGTCATCTATGCTTTGAGGGTTAGTCATCACAGCACTCATTTTTGGATCGAATTTCTTAGTACCTGCGCTTTTGCCTCGCCCCACACAGCCTGGTCGCGCCCAGAAAGCAGACTTTCAGCCATTTGCCAAAACGCTGTGCGGTCATGCCGGACTCAAGTCTAGGGTGGTCACGAGTTCGGCAGCCTCTGCCAGCGATGATGCCGCACCATCATAATACACGGTTATGACCTGCCTGTGACTTTTTCCTGTTTCCAGGCAACGGCTTTGATGACACTCCCCGCCGATCAGGAGTCAGGACGCAGGTCGTTCCGACACCTGTGGGGTGTGGGGAATTAGGTGTCACACGCGCTTATGCGTTTACCTCCTGCAGTCATACATGTGAATGATGACCTGCCGGGGGTGTGGATGATTTGGTATAAGTAGTATGTAACAGTGATAGTGGTGGTTGCATGTGCCATAGGGAATGTATGGACGACGAGTATGTAGGTGAAATGCAATAACCGAACGATTTGCAGACAGCTCCATAGAAAGGCGGATGTGTATCGTGTCAAGTATATACAAGTGCACGGGCACACAAGGGATGTTAGCTAGTGCTCCGACTCGGATCAGCGCCATCAGCGAATCGTCATCCCGTGTAATGGCGCATGGGCATTTTCGTCCCGACTTGGAACTCGGCATTATCAATGTTTCAATCCCCACCTTGCTCGAGTCGCTGCATTTCTTTCCGTTACCACTTCCATCCCTCAATATATGCTTGTCCTCGGACTTTTTGTACCCGAGTATTCGGCAAATGTCTTGGATTTAGTCCAACTGTGACCATATGTGAAGCACAGGACTACCCCGATCTCTAGACATCGCCTCTGGTCGCTCTCGGGACCACCTCGTCCACTGGCACCCCCGCCACGACACCGCATTGGCCTCCTTGGGGGAAGTAATCGTTACAGACCAGATGCGACACGTTTAGTATCATCAACAGGTCAGTCAAAGCAAGCTATCTCACACACGAGCTCAAGTGGTCTCGATACAACATTGGTGTCCTCGAGTGACCGTCAAAGGGGGTTTCCGTTCGTGTCACTTTATAAACAGACGTCAATAGTCAATATCTCCGAATTTGGTACTTCCGTTTGGCTGCGTCGTGTTTGCTGAGAGTTCCCCTGTGCTTTGCTTCACGCTCCCCTTTAGCCACTTGACATGACTCGCGGGTTCAAGTCACCTGCAGATCAAGCTCCACTTCCCAAGGTTTCCTTCGTGTTGGTTCAAGACGACGATTCTGCGCAACCCGCTGGCGTGCACGACCAACAAGCAAGGTCATATGGATGTGCGTTTTTCGACGCTGCTTTGTTGGGCTTCGCGTTGACGCTTCGGACGAGACAATGACTTTTCCGAGTTTCAAAGACCAGACCATTACATTCGGTATATAGGTGAGTGTAGCCTTGTGGTTGGGTTTGCCATTTATTGACGTTGAGCAGAGCCTTTGGAGAAGGACCTAGCCATTCAGGTCGAGTATGATATGGACGAGCAAGGTTTGATGGATGTTCTTTGCCGCGCGGAGGCCTGTTCACTCATATGAAGCTGTCGTGCAGACCAGGAATGGCTAGATGCGATCAATATCGAGCGAAAGAAAGACCAGATCAACCTAGTCACATACGAGACGCTTGAAATCATCGTAGATCGTTTAGAGAAGGAGTATTTTGACTTGGTACGTCGTGTGTCTTGTACTCTTGGTGAAATCGCGTCCTTTATATCGCCAAATCCAGACCAAGAACATCCCCAAGTCGGACTACGCCATGCCCTCGGAGGATTCGACTTGTGCTATATGTGATGATTCGGAAGGAGAGAACAGCAATGCGATCGTGTTCTGTGATGGATGTAATCTTGCTGTACATCAAGGTATGTACGTAAACTTCACGCTCTGGAGTGTGTTCTCAAAGTTTTAAGATTGTTACGGCGTTCCTTACATACCTGAGGGACAGTGGCTCTGTCGGAAGTGTACCGTGTCTCCCGAGAATCCAGTGGTGAGTGCGTTTTCTGTTTTTGGGAAACGACCTTTAAACCAACCTGTTCGACCCCTTCAGTCCTGTATATTTTGTCCCAATGAAGGCGGCGCATTCAAGCAGACGACCCTCGGTGACTGGGCTCATTTGTTATGTGCAATATGGATTCCCGAGACCAGAGTAGCCAACGAGGTGTTCATGGAGCCCATCACAGGCTCTGACAAAATTCCAAAACAACGGTGGAAGCTAGTGAGCATGCCAATCCTAGCTATTTGCAAGGACGAAGCCTTAAATTAACGAGTCTCTTAGAAATGCTCGATCTGTGGCGTTCGAGAAGGAGCCTGTATTCAATGCACAAAGACGTCGTGTTTCCTTGCTTTCCACACCACCTGTGCAAGGAAGGAGAAGTTTCTGATGCCCATGAAAAGCACGCAAGGCTCGGAGCCTGTCACACTTACGTGTTATTGCGAAAAACACCTTTCGGTATGGGGCACGTGCCCGATTTGCTTCAGTCTGATTTACTCATGAATGTGTACAGAAAGAACAGGCGGAGGCACGTCTTAAGGCTCTCGCACATGATAGTGTTACCTCCAGTCCAAGCTCCAAAATGTCCAAATCTGCCAGAGCGTACGCGAAGACATACAAGACTGGACCTCCCCTTGTGCCTCAGATCATCGTCGACCGCATTATCAACTACATCAGCAAGATCAACGTACGCAAGAAATTTGAATTCGTTCAGATGGTTTGTAAGTACTGGAGTTTGAAGCGTGAGGCAAGACGGGGTGCACCATTGTTAAAGAGACTGCACCTTGAGCCGTGGACTGCTTCGAATGCCGGCAAGTTACAGAGCGAGGAGGAGAAGGCGTTGAAACTTGAGGTATGTATTGTCTCAGGATCGTCGCTGCGTGACTGAGCCATGTCCAGCACCTGAAGCACGTCAGAAGAGATCTCGAGATGCTCCATGAACTGACCTTATTGTCTCGCAAACGGGAGAGTCGGAGGCTCGCGCAAGTTGAGGCTATACAAAAGGTACTCGAGGTCGCACTCTTCCCTCATTTGGCGCCTATGCGTCTCGCTTTCGAAAAGGTACTCGCGTAAGTAACGGACTGTGTCGAAGTGGGTACGTCATTCACGAATCGATAGCCTCGATCGAAACGGCCTATTTAAGCATCCGGTATCTAAAACTGAAGTGCCTGACTACTATGAAGTGATCAAGAACCCCATGACCTGGGACACTATCGACGCAAAATTAGACCGACACGAATACTGGGATTTCGATACTTTTAAGGCGAGTGTCAGAGCGACGATTTAATGTTGGGTGATTGATCTACAACTCCATCGTCTGTAGGGCGACGTCGAGCTCGTGCTGTACAATGCGATCTTATACAACAAACCCGGGACGGCGTTTTACAAGACTGCTCAGCGAATGCAAACTACCGTTCAACCCATCCTTGGAGACTTGGTGTCCCTACGACACCAACATCCACACACAGATAATGCTGAAGTCCCCATTGGCGACTTTGAACCCCCCCTGGAAGCGCTGCAGCTTCTCATGTCTCAAGAACAGATACAAGACATCGTCAGCCTCATTCTCGAGACTGACCCGATCTCTTCTCTTTTCGATTATGAGCTAGGGCGGATTAAACCCCCTCCGCCGCCACCGCCGCCAAAGCCAAAACTAGGCAAAAAGAAGAGCACAAAAGTTCTCAAAGTTGTTGAACCCGGTGCCCTCGATGCCGCACCTGGATTCCGCGCTCCTCGTACTCGGCGTGCACTGGCTGCTGCAGCCGCTTTCGAGGCGGAAGCTTCAGGCAGTATTGTTGTCGATGAGCAGATTCAAGAAGTGCATGAAACATATGCTGGAGATGCGACCAGGAGAGCTATCAAATTGCGAACGACAGGCCAGCCAGAGGTTCCCCCGATGGTTGAAGACGTGGACAGTCAGGGTTCGTTCAAATTGTTCGATGCTGGTTGGATCCTGCCTAAGGGGCAGAAACGAGGGGGAAGGCAACCTGTTGACAGGCAATTATTGCCTCCGCCAAAGAAACGGATGCGAACAGGTGCATGTCGAGAAACTATCACTCGTATCAGTGACTTAGCATTTACTTTAGCGGAGCGCGGAACCAGTACGACTGCGTCGGAGAACCAGACTATACATGGAACGGTTCCTCCTGAGGAAGTCGCTGGACCGTCGGGTCTGTCTGGGGAGGAAAAGGCGGAAGTGGATGTTCCGATGAACTTGGAACAACCAGAACCAGAGCCCTCTACCACCCTTCTCATCCCTGCCCTCGAACCTATACCCGAGCCTGTCCCTGAGCCTGTCCCCGAATCTGTCCTCGAACCCGTCTCCGAATCTGCCCCCGAACCCATCTCCGAACCTGTCCTCGTACCTGTTCCCGAACGTGAGCCTGAACCCGAGCCGGCGCCGGCGACAACAACACGTGAAGGAGAGACACAATCTGAATTGGCAGCACGCATTGCTGCAATCCCAAGAGATCGATATACGAACATTATCGCGGTGGATGGTAAGATCATTATCGAAGAGCTGGATACGCCAGCCACGCGCCGGGAGAAGGCTTCACGTCGGAAGGCAGAGAAGGCGGCGGCTGTTGCTGCACAATCACAGGCTCGACATGGACCATCTGACCGTAACAAGGATGATGGCCACGAGTCTGACTTATCCTCTCTTAGCGAGCTCGAGAGTGATCGTGAAGAAGAGGGCAGAGCAGAGGCGGGTCCAAAGAAACGGCAACCTGTGATGGTTTCCCCGCCGGCTCCGCCTATCGCCGATCCTTCCACAGCACCACAGCCTCCTGGGCCAGGTGCAGTTGTTCTTCCAGAGGGCAAAACTCTGGAAGGAGGAACACTTGGTGGGTGTTCTCATTTCCTGGATCAGCGTGACGCGTCTGTTAATCCATCCGTCCTTCTAGTCTGGGCTAAAGCGGGTTCGTCCAACCCCCATTTCCAAACGCGACATGAACTCTGACGCCTCCATTAGATACCTACCCGTGGTGGCCAGCGGTCGTTTATGAACCGGACGATGAACTTATTCCTGTTGCAGTAAAGAAACAACGTGATGTGGGGCGCAGAACTGGCGAGGGTCAACTGCACTTGGTTCAATTCTTTGACAAGGCGTCTCAATGGTACGCGTCATCCGTTGCCCCTGTCGACGTTCTCGAACTCAACATATCACGTCTGAAAAACAGGCAATGGCTCGGAGCGAGTCGGCTCCTCATGCTCGGCGAAGACAAAGGTAAGCGGGGGCTGCCAGTTTGAAAGACATTCGTTTCGGATGATCCGGATCGTACTGAACCCCTGTATGACCCCAGCTTTGGACGCTGAAATGGTTGCTCCGATGTCACGTCGGCAACGTTGGAAGACGCCAAGCATCCGGAAAGACTGCCGAGATGCGTTTACGTGCGTGACCTCGTTTATGCCGTTTGTTTTCCCCTGACTTGTGTCGTTGACGGTCGTTCTGTCTTCGTCAGGCGGGCAATGGCAGAAATGGAGACCGAGGATGACAGGGTTGTCAATCCTCTGGATCCCATGGAAACGGAGATGGAGGGAATAGTCGCGGAGTCCAATGCAATGGCGACGGACCCAGAGGTGGGGCCCGGGAATACGGGTGGAGAGCCGGAGGCAATAGAAATGGAAGTGCAAGTAGAAGTGGAGAACATTGGTTAGTGACAGGGAACACCTTGCGGCTGTTCCAGGAGGATAAGATTTTTTCGTAGGTGTATATAATAGGATGACGAAATAGCTGCAGGATGATATAACACAGCGCGTCGCCCGACGGTCCGTGTGGAACGTGAAAAATGCATCAAGGATTCAAGTGTCCAGGTCGTTCTCTTCGGCCGCCAGCAAAACTCCCTACAACTGTCCTCATTCTCGCAGTGAGCACCTGCCCGGAAGTGCGCACATCGGTGTAGGATAGCTTCTGATCGGGTTCCTGTGCCTCAAGGTGAAGATGAGCCGTACGAGTCATGATGCTGGTCGCTGCGATCCGAGTACTGTCAATTCCACTTCCTCGCCCGACGGGCATTCCGACTCCTCAGCACCCATCGCTGCCACTTGTCTACGTATCTCCCGGCTGAGATCGCGCATCGAGTCCGGTCGCGTTCGGAATCTTCGAAGGTTGAATACGAGACGTTGTCCGACGACCGAGAGAATGGGAAATGTAATCCTGCGGGCGGAGAGAGAGTATGAGAAGAAGAAGAAAAAGGCCAAGAGAGGGAGGGCGTGTATCGAAGGGTTTTTTTTTTTTGGGGGGGGGGGAATTTGCTCACAATACTGGTAGAGCGTTTCTTGGATCCTTGTTGAACGTACGTTCGTCAGCGTGACATGTCTACGAGGCATCGTTGAAATGGGCAGCGTGCCGGGTGATCCTTACCTCACGGTAGACGTTCCTAAACATATATCCCCGAGTGAACAAGGATGAAGGATGGGATGTCGAACGAGAACGACGTACCAACATACGATGAAAAACAGGACGTTGAACGACGCTGCCTACATACACGTCAGATCGACGCCTTGGAGAATCTTTGGACATGCTTACGAAATAAAACAGGAAAGCTGGAGGGAGGATCGGATGAGAGTAACAAGGATGACAGGATCGCACATGTCCTCACCGTCTCGTGCGAGAAGACGGATCAACCGCGATGGGGTGTAGCCACGGGACCAGCTGGTCGCCCGATAGAGACTACAGCACACGACTCCCATTACAAGGACATCGAAACTGAATCTGTTCCAGGAATGAGAGCTGTATATACTGTGTCTAACTAGGATTCACCCACGGTATGAGCCAGAGCAGCCACTAAAGACAAGGTTGCGGGAACGTTCGACATGGCTTGGAAGGAAAAGAAACTTACGAAATTGGCTACAAAGTTTTAAAATAAGATCAGGGGGATACGGAAAATCAACGACGTACGGGCCATCGGGTTAAAGCATATACCAATATCATGGAGATAGTAGGCATGCGAAGCTGCCAAAAGTCGTGATATATAAACAGAGTTTCAAGAGATAACACTCACGACCGGCACTCATAGACCAGTAGAGTGACGCTGCAAGGATGACTATGGCACAAAGAACATATAGTATATTCGCCAAGACTGCAATCCTGTGCTTGCACCCCATGATTGCACAAGCGCGCATGACAACCAGAACTATGCTCCGCCATCCAAAAATGAACCTTTTGGAGCGTGGTGACTGGCGTACTTACGGCGGATTGATTCTCCCGAGAAGACTGAAAAGACTGCGGAGTATATTCCAAATGCCGCACAAAACTGGGACGCGACTGAGCTCGGCAGGTGATGCAGACACGAGGGGAGATATACCTTTTGAGAGTTGTGGGCTAGGTAGCCTGTCTCCTCCAGCATGATAAACGTCTGTCCAATCAAATTACCATACCGGTTGATGAGGAAGAGTGTCTTAACGACTGTCCATGGAGCATCCCAAATGTATGTTATCTGTTGATAAAGCATTTCGAGTACGCTATGTCGGAGCTATCGCATCAGACGTACCTCGAGCGAAAGCGTAATGAAATAATCATAGACAAGCAAAGAGTTCCCTGCAAAGGCGAACATCCTTGACGGATGAAATGAAACAAGTGAAGTGAAGATGTTGTATAACACTCACTTGCGGGTGAACACCTGGTTCAACAATGTCGACGCTGCGGACATGACGAGCGCTAAAAACCAACCTAACCAGAGGGTTGAGGAGTGGGGCCTGAAAAGGACAAGGAAAGGTGCATAGTAGTAGCTCCGATGTCGAGTCGCTCTCGTAGCGTCGTAGCGTGTCAGTACTTAATCGCTGTTGCATAAAGTTTACGGCGGCGCGTGGTGTACCGAGATGAGTCAGCGGGCGATAATCAGGGAAATAGTTTATGTGGGGCCACAAAAGGCAACTCTTGCCATTTATAGGCAAACAAAATAGAATTGTTCCTATCCTGATTGTGTCATTTTATCAAGTTTCAACGATTATTTAATTGAGTTGCGGCCTCTCTTCATCTCCGCACAGTATGGACCCTGGTAGCATACAACCACTCCCCGGAGTATCCCACCCACTTCACGGTGCCCGCGTGGTCCCTCCTGTAGCACTGATAGAGCTAGGGTACATTGTAAGAGTGCATAGCTAAAGCTACTGTTAACATGAAATGTTAAAACAGGGCAGTTTCGTCATCAACAGGCGACAGTGTTTGAGAGTAAATTGCAAATATACGAGCTTTGTTTCGGAAGGTCTGTGAGCTATTCCCATCGCACTCTTTAGTGTATCGCCCCGCCCGCTCGTTTGCGATGAGCCACCGCGCTTTCACCGCAGTGCACATGCCTCCTGATGCCTTGTGACGTTAGATATTAAGCATCGCAGCAAATGGTTAGATGAGGTAGCAGTGGCTGCCCAAAGCTGGTGTTCCAGCTTGATCATGGGGTTGCAAGGTTTCCGGTACGCGGCGAGATAACTTCCACTTGACTGATCTGCGACGTGTCTCAAACACAACACCTAAACCAGCTGCATTGTATACGCATCCGTGTGACACCTGAAGAATATTGTTCTACAAGGTATGACGAGGAGCAGTGGAAATAGGATGGTGCAAAATCTGGACTCATCACCGCACTCTGAGAGTTGTGTAGTACGCCGGGCCGAGTTGAAGCGCCACATTGACATCCCTGAGTTCCAGCATTGGTGCATACTTTGTTCTCCTCCGCGTTGGTCGTGGAGCGGGATCATTGATTATCCTGATAGCCCCTCTCAGATACGGAAAGCAGCAAACAATGGTACGTACTCGTCTAAAAATGTCTTCCTCGGGCCCAGTCATTACAGCCATTATCGATAAGTTACATTCCAAGTCACTCGCTCTGGTCATACACACATTACCCCCGCCATGACGGACGTTCGTGATGCGAGCCCAACATTAAGCCGTAGATAATCGCAGCCCTGCTGATCCATCATCCCGAGGTGCGTATAGAAACACTTGCCCGCAGAATTGGAATGGGCGACTTGCACTTGGACAAGAACGGCAGTCTTGTTATCTTCATTGGGAATCTGATCGGATAGCGCGGGTTGAGGCGGCTGTGCAACTGTGGTGCAGGACCCTTCCAGACGTTGGACCACCCCGTGTACCAGGGATCGTCCAA
>JBBPQE010000597.1:0-15575 GCA_038092335.1 Boletus vinaceobasis
TCGTCTCCGATGCGACCACGACCACGACGCTCCACCCCGCCGAACGTGCCTTTACCATGCCCGACATCGAGCGCTGGTCTGCCGAGGGCACCCTCCTCGAAGTCCTTTGCGTCGGCACCGCCGCCATCGTCGCCGCTATACACCGCATCGGGTTCGAAGGGCGCGACATCCACCCCCCGACGTACCCGACCGACGCGAACGGGTTAGGCCCCGTGGGGAGCGCACTCAGAGCAAAGATATTGGCGATCCAAGAGGGTAGGGAAGAGTATGAAGGGTGGGCAGTCTTATGTGAGTAGCGTACATGTCCGTGAAAACGAAAAGAGAGGGTGCCATTGTACAACTAGTAAGTAGCCCGCAACTTGTCGCCCTCCGAGGGGCCTGAATACGAAGAATAGAGGCAACACGAAGGGGGAGTGTAAGGAATGGGAGGCAGAGAGTGTTGCACGATTACGCCAAGATGGGTCGCCGTCTAGCGAGGCGCGGGACATCTCTACTGAACAGGGCGACTTTCATCCTTCCCAATCGTCATTCGCATCGGTGAGCAATGTCTGGTGCCGAGGAGAAGATACTACTCGCGCACGAACGACAAGTGGATCCTTTTCCCCTCCTGACAGACTGGCGTATCTATAGTTCTGACCGTTGTTCGATTTTCGGGTTTGAGAGTAGTTGAGATGTCTCTGGGCGAGGCAGCTGAAGCACTGGGATCGATCGACCCCAGTTGGATTTTGGCCGCTGTTGTCGTTCCAGGGTACGTTCCTAGTGGGCATCTGCGAACGTGGAGTCGGGTGGGGAACTAGTGAGATGAGTGGGAGGAATATCTGCGCGATGGAAAGGGATAGTCGAAGCCTAAACGTTCAAACGCTCGCCCAACAACTTTCACCAACCCGATGCATTTTCAGTATGTCGCAGTATGTATGAGCCAGTACTGTGTATGTACTGTACGAGCAAATCTATTGTATAATTTGACTATCCCCCATGATGGCATTCCGTGCCAGCAAAAAATATCACCAACGTGGAGCGTAACCAATCCACTTAGGACAGGTCACGGTCACGACCACAACGATAAAACGAAAGCCTGACAGTAAAAATGAGCGACATGGCATGACGCATGCCCAACACGACAGTCGATGAAAATGTCCTTCTTGCCTACTTGGGTTTTTCACAGGACACGGCTCCAGCATGTCATCGATCACCGGACCTCAGACCGGCAGTGGGATGACTATGGCTTGCGCATCCTCACGAGTCGAGGGACCGCCTATCTGCTGAACACTGGTCCCTTGTACCTGAAGTTGATCGCTGGTCGACCGCGACTTTGAAGTGGCTTGCGACGCATCACTGGATAACCAGCCTATCGAACGAAGCTGAGCGGGATCCGAGATGAGCGACGGTCGTCATGTGAAAGGCAGCTAAGCAACGTACCGCTTCGCTCATCTCATACGTGGCACACATCTCTGCCTTGAGCGACTCGCGGTTAAGAAGGCTATCCAAGAGGGTCTTCCGAAAAGAAGAAGAAATCAAGTCAGTGGACGGCATGGCATAGTCGTTGGCGGCACTCACGTTCGTGTAGATACGACCAATGGGAATGGCGAACATCCCATAGAAATTCGTGTTCGGGGAAACGATAAAAGCGATCAAATCACCCAAGGAGAAGATCCCAGCGAAGAGACCTGTCTGGATGGCACCGCGGATAAGTCGGTTGAGAGCTGTGTCCGTCCTGCGGAAACCAGTTCGCGAACGGGAAAAAATGATGACCAAGGTAACTGATGGTTGTGAATGAACACCTTGATGCTATACTGGAATAAACAAGCGTACTGGTGATGAACACGTCCACAACAACTTGTGTGGTCACCCAAGCAATCACAATGGGTGTGATACGGGGTAGCTCAGACATACTGAAGAATTATGATCAGTTTGATACAGTATCCCATTTGTGAAGCGTACACCCAAATAATCCAAGCCTCGACGCCGCAAATAAACCCCAGAACAAATGAAGTAATCGCTAGCACGATGACCACGCCGTATAGGATCTTGCTGCCAGTGAGACGCCAAATCCTACAACATAGTGGGATTTAGTTTGAGATCGTGTTGCTATATCTGTATACTTGCCTGAACCCTAGGTATATTTGCGTTACCACGGCGGTAAGCGCAGTGCAGATGGGGGTAACTTCGTATGGCCAATAACTCACTCCAACAGTGACCATTAGGACCAGATTGAAAAGATGACATGATTACTTACATCCGAGAGCTGCTGGATTATCAAAGTTCGTCACACTGGAATGCACTCAACATGAGTAGACACGATGGCTGGTACCGCTACGAACGTATAATGCCACGCCAAGTATATGGCTCTATGAAAACGGTCAAGTTAATGTTAATTCCCAAACACTAGACCGACACTACTCACGAGACACTGTGGAACGTATCCACAAGGAAGAGGAAGAACACCATGCACCTAAAATCATTTATCAAAACTGTACAATTGTAAATCGGTGAACGACTGACTTCGTCCTTAGTCGATCATTGAATTCTGGAGCGGGGTATGAGTTATAGTGGACTGATCTTTGTTGATCCTACTTACTCGTCTGGTGGTATAGCGCGAACTGATACATGACGAGGCCATACAAGAATGTATTGACTTGATCCGCAACGGGTCAGTTGGAGTCCCCAAGCCGAAGTTGACGATAAAGATCGTCGACACTCACGGAATATGCCCACTACAAGGGTACCTATCATTCGATCCAGTCAATGTAATCCATTCCACAAAACGGACACCTTATTGCACGCACCGATGGTTGCGTCATACACGCCCATTCTGAATCCTGGCTGCTGGGCCAAAAAGGGCAGGACGACTGAAGAACACCTCAACGGTAGAAGATGGGAGGGATGGGGGTGGGGGATTCATTGAGAAAATATATCCACGGAACCCTGAGTCTTCCTAAAATGTAGGATAATATATAGGACCGCCGAGCAGTGCGCCTCTCGTACGAATCCGCAAAAAGTGCGAAATGATTGTATTCAGAAGTGCTGTAATAGTAAGAGTAAGTCATGCTGTAAGACCCCTTCTGAGTAGGTTGACTGGCAAAAGGTTTTTAGCAATGATTAAGTTCAATTCAAGGCATCTAGAATTGTATTCAGTGATCACCTGTGACGCTGGAGACAGGCTCGACATCAGTGGGAGTCGGTTGCCAAACTGAATTATTGCAATTAGTCACTGCAACGAGCAAACTTTGTTACAGGGTCAGCCCGGACCTGTTTCACTAGTCCCCTCTTGGATGCACCTCCCGCAAGGGATTCATTTTACTCTTCGTACACATGTACCTTTGCAAGTGATCCAAACGATGCAAAGCTTTAACCAGTGCCATCAGCGCTAGCCAGCTTTGTTTGATGAGTGAAATCTTCCGATGTTAATGTAAGCAATCTTGTGACTTCTACCTCTAGTACTACTACTAGCTCTCTGAAATCATGATGGCGTTGAAGACATCCACAGACCCTTGACATCAGATAGAAACAGCGCTTCCCCATTATCACGTGCTTGGTCTCTTACAAGCTTCCACTTTACCCTGATCTCGGGAAAGATTGCTTCACGCTGAATACCTCCTGATTGCGGCAGCACTGCTGCCTACCATACTTTTCTTCCCAATGAGTCGCAACGCTTCCCCTCCATTTCATCTTCTTTCATTGCAAGCTAGTCTGGTAATATCGACGGTTCACTCGTAGACGGGCTGGTTACCGGACTAGGCACTTTCAGGAGCTGTTTCTCCTTTGCACAACCTGAAAGGGGGTGCAACAGACTAGAGAATCCTAAACAACCACGCTCTAGAGTCTAGTCTACTTCAAACGACCGATAGGAAGCGGTTTAACGATCTGTAATTTGCTGGGCAGTCAAACACAAGTCGACTATGCTAGCCAACGTTCCACCACACGCTGGGGGCGGCTGGCCGCCGTTTGAGTATTGACTAGGCGCACCCTGCTCCTACTCGCCCACGAAAAATAGAAGACATGTCAGAGGACGGTTATCGTACAACCAAGGGAGACCGGTTACCCACCGACAGGGCTATCTGGATCATCGGCAGTAGCGATACAACGACCAGAAGCCGCTACGTCAGCCGGTGCAGCGATAGCTAGTGCGCAAAGCCAAAAAACTACGAGCAAGGGTTGCGCGAAATGCATTCTGTCTGTGCAGTTTAATGACGGTTAGGTGTTGCTGTTCACGATGAATCGTCGGAGATACTACTCACCCACTACTTTGAAAGAGTAAGGGAGGCACAATGCAACTTTACTAGGGAGGGGACTCACTGGTCATTTTATCATAACCTGCGTGAGATCTTTGGGGTGTGTATCCCTCGGGCAAGCCTCCGAGCCGATAGCAAAGTGCTCCCTTCGGTGCGAATTCACGGGCCCAGAGAAATGCCCACGCAATTATCAAAACACGTGTTGAATCCCACTCGTTGCCTCAGTGGGATACATTATCACGCAGTCTGCTGCCGAAGAATCGATGGAAGGTTCAAAGTATCATGCTGAGAGTTATTGCATTGATGATTACCTGACAAGAACCTGACGAGAAACCAGTTTCTAAATCCGGCTGCGCAAGTTGTTATGTATTACCCAACCGTGCAGCACAGCGATCCCCAGTTGGCATAGATGTGGGGCAGGCTCATGGACGGAGCGGTGCACTTCAGGTACCCACATCACAAGCGCAATCTAAAAATGCTTCGTAAAGCTCGTGACCCGCCAGGTCATCAAGCTTGATGGACGACTCGAAAGGAATTCTAGACAAGGCAGTCGAACTTGAGTAACAAAGTACATACATACCAACTCAAGTTGCATCAAACCAACACCAATGAATTTTCCTTCCTTTCCTTATTTTGGTTATCGGTGGACAACTTCTGAAATGTCCAATGCTTAAGATAGCTCGCCATAGTGTCCGAAGTCCTACCACATGCCTAAGAGGGTTCGCATGGCTGTGATTCTTTTAAACAAAGTCGTCTAGCTTTGCACACGTTATCGACCCCAGGTGAGACACTGACCTTTCCTCTCCACATGATTCACCCCCTTAATGGGTATGGCAATGCAATGAATTTCTGGAATAAGTCCCTGGTTCCCATAGGACTGCCGCCGACATTCAAAGACCACTACCACGAGAAGGGAACTTGTTTCACAAATGGATTACCACTATTGGGCCTGAAATATCAAACTTCCGGTATGCTTTGGGACCGCAGACACCGTCCCAAATGAAACTTGCCTACACGATCCTTGCCATCTTCAATCTCCTCATTACGACTTGGAGATACGTCTATAGATGGACATCAGAGGCACAACCAGCAACCGGTAAGTCCCTACAAGATTAAGACTCACCACCATCACTCAAACCCTCCAGAGCCTGTAAAATACAGCTATCGTGGTGACGATTACCCCTTTGACCTACCCTTCGACATCCCTGACGAACCAATCGCCATGACTCTGCACGAGACTGTCCATTTCCCGCTCAACGGGACCGATCCCATTGCTCAGATGGAGTGGGACAAGCTCGTCACAGCACCAAAAGAGGCCGGTCGTACCCGTCTTGGCCCAGACCATAGGTTATTCACCATAGTATTCTGGCATCATTTCCACTGCCTGTGGTCAATCCAGAAGGCGTTGAACGACCCGGATGATATCTATGCAGGTTACGAACACCTGCACCATTGTTTCAATTACCTGCGGCAAACGCTGCTATGTCAGGCGGCAGATACGCTCGAGCTTGGAGACTTTATGGAGAGGGATTTCGAGAACGATCGTGTTGGAGATACGCTGGTCTGCCGCGACTGGCCAGAGATTTATGCTGGATTGGATGAGAATTATGAGAATTGGAGAGGGTGGGCAGAAGAATGGAATTGAAACCGGAACGAGTATGGTGTATCCCATTGTTTCCCAGCCAGTATGTCACTTGGTACTATGCGTCGACGTTCAGCTAATTGGTCTCAAAGGGACAGACCGAAGTATTTGGAACAGAAAAGGTTGGCACTACAGACTCATCGGCCATCATCCTGGATTTAAACTCCGCATTTTATGTAATACTGATTTTTTGCACGCCGCATTGAAGTTCTTCTACTTACAACATGAGAACATGATTAAATCCGTCACCTAGGTATGTACCGCTAGTGGAAGCGGCATGTACTCACTTTGATTGTGAATGGCTGCAATGCCCATCAGAAACCTCAGAAGAATTCTCAAATCTACTGGATGGTAGAGTCCATGCATTCCACAACGCATCTTGTCAATTGCGCAGCTGCGTCAGAAACGACTCGACTTTGAAACTGAAGGTCCGGATGGACTTACAGGGTGACTATGGCGCGCACTCTCCTACCATCGACGTGACAGCGCAGCCATGGACTGTTTGTGTAGAATAATCGTCATTGAACACGATGTCCAGGATGCGGCGCCCACCAAGCGGAGAAAAATAGGGTACCTTTTGGATGGGCTGGTCCCTCGAGGTCACTGCCTACTATATTCACCACTCTGGTCCCTCCCACCGATTTGCAGGTTCATCCAATACCACTTCGTACATGCTCTCCAATACCCTTGTTCCCGATTTCGCTCCCTCTCTCCCCGTAACTGCACCTACGCTCGATGCCCCAGATGCACCCAGCCTTGCTGATTTCATTCTATCGCCGGCGTAGTGTTAAATGTATCATTCAGCTCGGTCGTCGATTTTTCATGCTTATTCGTCCTTGCGACCATGCGGAGTGAGCTACCCCACTGTATGTGCTCCTCCCATGTTCTATTGTCTGATGGGGTATATCGAGCGTGGAGTTCCCGGACGTGCTTGCTGCTTCTTGCGGTCCCCGACCGGTAATCACATCGCGTCGCGTCCCCAACAACTGTTTCGTACATGCGCACATTGCTCTCGTTCCCCCCGCCAAACCCAGTACGGCGACGTGAATGAGATTAATTATAGCAGACAAACAACAGCGCCGATCCTGAAGGCCTAACGCCTCGCCTTGTAGCGATGGGCACTCTTTGTGTGGACTGTTTTGTGTTTGCGTTGTGTTGCGGGCTCGTGGTCGGGAGCACTGACACGTCCATCGCAACGCGATAAGCAGCATACCTGACCCACATTTCAACGCATGGTCCATGGATCCCGTGTTCGGTACACGTCATTCAGGTTAGCAAGCTTCTTACTCACGTACCTGGATTACGTTCAGTACTCAGTACTCATCATGAGACCATACCTCTTCGTTCATGTACCATCGTAGTATTCTTCCGCGGCCGCATTGCATAGCTAGGGGGACGCGCTGGGCTCGGAAATCGGAGGGAAGCAAAAACTGTCTTGGATCGAGCCTGTGCACGGAGTACGCAATGTAGCTCATCCTCTGCACAGGTCACCCAATCGCATTCCGTTCCCTGCGCGTTCCTCAATTCCGTTGATGTCTGGACTGATGGATATGCGTCAAGCGTCTGCCGTGAGAGCAGGATTCGGACATGGACACGGAAAGTGCCGGTGAGTTGATGTCAGTTTCCATATCTGTCCACATGGTCCGTGCGCGTGTCCTCGACCGTATATGTACCTTGCCCAGGGCCATCACGTTTTTTTCTCCATCTCTTGTGCTCGGGCATGTACTGTCGCCAGTGAGGTCTTTACCGAGGCACAGTCTTTTGCTGATTGCAAATTACACATCCGAACACGTCTGTCAGCTTCGGCTTTCAGCAATTTTTGGAACACCCCTCCTTGTTTTTATTCAGGGTCATGTCTTGGATCGTGCTAGATGAAATGTAAATATGCTGTTTAATAATTTAATGTCTTGAACCAGAACATGAATATTCATTGTTATGTATTTGTACATGTTGATTGTGGTACTTTGTTCTCAACACTGGCTGGAACTACTTTGGTTGCATACGAGCATGGAAACTGGAAAACCCCACCCACACCGCACGACCAGCGCGCATGCAATACCTCACCACCCCACGCAAGCCCTCTTCCCGGTCTCGAGCGTCGTCAATAACCATGACGTTCTCTCCGCGTTCCTTGTCGAGCTGTCTGATCTTGTTCTGTGAGGCGACAGTAAAAGGTGTGTTGAACCGTGGAGATCGTAGAGGGCCAGGGCGCGAGGTGGGAACGGCCACAAGTTGAGAAAAACAGGACAAAAAGAGAGGGGGGGGGAGAGAAGCAACGACCCACCTCGAGGGTAAACAAGTGTGCGTCGTACGACGCCGGTGCGAGCACACGCATGCTCTCCGCAAGTTGGTAGAGATAGTCCTGTGTGTGTACGAGATTGATACGTTATTGTTCACGTTGACGAGGGGTGTGTGATAAGAAAGTGAAAGGAGGACACGTGCCTTATTACGACCTGAGAAACCAACCGAACGCCAGATATGCACTGCGAGGGCATCCAGGGGTTCAGAGCGGACTGTGAGTAGACAGTTAAGAAGGCGTCGACTCGACTCTGAGGAGAGTGAGGTGGGGTTAAACGTACCAAAAGAGGGATTGTCCGGTCGGCTGATATAGCACTGCGGGTCGCAGAAACCATACGATCATCCATGGTGATCTCAAGGGCAAGAAGGCAAGTCACTGGCACGTACAGATGCTCCATGTACGATGACTTTCTCCATGCCATTGTCCATGGTATATACGTCCAGCGTTTCAACTGTGTAGTCCTGCCACCACGCATCTCACATGAGGTTGTGATTCAAGGAGGAAAGCTGGGTAGGGGACACACCGTCTCTCGGTTGTCTACGACAAGGCGCCATTGGTTCGCGATCGAGAAAATGGAGATGGGACGCACATAGGTTTTCACGTACTTCGGCGACATGCGCTGGATCTATGGTAAATGCTACACCTGTGCGCCCGCCATTATCAGCATGTCCGAATCATGATACACGCAGAGGGGAGGGGGAGGGATTACTCACCCCATACGATGTCCTCGGACGGAAACGCATCCTGTTTGACGCCAGGACAACATATGACCATGATACCATGGTAGAAGCGGATACGTGAGTAAGTTTGGTTCTCTACTCTGTTTTCCGGGGGGAGTAGGAGAATTTGACACGCACAGATGTACAAATCTGGTCCCAGTCTTCTTTGTGAACGATCGTCACTACACGTCCAGGTTTCTTGTGTTGTGTGAGCGTCATCACCGGAGAGTCCCAGGGCTGTGATGTGAGTAGACCTACCTCTGGCGTCCCCCGATGGTCGTACGATTTCAAGGCAAAGCGGCGGACGAAACCTTTCAAGAAGCCAGGGACTAAGGTAGTGTTAGGACGCGGGTACACCAGAGAGGCAAACAGCGAAGCTTACCCTGGGATATTACATGTGGGGGAGGCTATTGACCGCCGAGTCTTCGGTTCAGCTTGTTCAAGTACCAACAGACCCAGGAAAGACTTACCTTGAAGATGAGAGATCCGTATCCGAATACAACGAATGGAGAGGCAGCCATTGTTCTTGCTCTCTTCCGAGTCACAGTTGCCAAGGCTGGTTCGACTCCCTCCCACTATATAAGCACCCCCGTGCTGTACGTGGACGTAATATAACGACAGTGCCCTTTCAGAATCAGCATCGACGTAGCATGGCGTATCCGAGTACCGTGTCGGTCTCGTTACCTTCGTATATGCCACGTTACGCGACACTCTGGGTGATTTCAAACTAGGACTCATGACCAGGTTTACACCCTCTTTCCTCTGGGACGGCCGGCTAAACCAATCGCCGGCGAGGTTTCTTCAGGTTCTTGGCCCTGGCCCTGTTGAGTCATTAATCATTCTGTAGCGAGACCATGAGGAGGCTGCCACAGGCCTGTCACTAGGAGATGAACACGGACTGTCCTCCAGTTCGCGTTCTGCCGAACCGATTCTTGGCAACGTTCGTTTTCATGTAAACGCGCACGATGTTTCTCTTCTGAAGGGAGATGCCATCAAGTCGACGATGGACGAAGAGCACCATGATACGGCCGATTGGTCCTCTGCTCTGCGTCCGGCATCACGAGTAGTGTGTCGATGGTCAAAGCAGGGGTTGTGCAAACCGGCGTTGCTCCGCGTGGACACGGCGGAGGTGAGGAGGGTGGCCTATCTGCCAGAAGGAAGTCATTGGGCCACGCCCAATGTTATGAGAGTCATGAGTTACGAGAGCATAAAGTCAAGATGCGCAAATACTACACGCACTGCATTTCGTGGACTTTCCATTCCTCCGAACAGTGGCGCAGTGTGCTCGTTGTTCCCACTTCCGACGTCGTACCTTCGGGTTTTTGCAGACCCTAACGTCACTGTGGACACAGCCTCGCACATCCATCTATCCGTGTAAACTCTGATAGGGTGTTCCTCCGTTTCTGGCCTCGTCGAGTTCAGCACCACGAATGAAATCTCGGTCGACCAGTCTTATCGCAAGCGTTGCACAATCAACTCGTCACCGGAGTCCGGACAAGTAGCGAATCGTTCGCTGGCCGTCAAAAATGCACAAGGTAGTCAGAACTAATGAGCAACTGGACCGACAAACGTGCAATCGGATGGCAGAGTGGAGGCTTCCTCGCCTCTTCGTTTATGCTCCAGGTTCGACGTGCACCTCCACTGGAATGGGCTTCGCTAATTTTCTTTTCTAGTAGGACCCTTGATTTCCGTTCTTGCTGGTCACCCTCTAATCACGACTCTCAAATGGCCTGTGGTAGTGCGATAACTCGCGTCGCCGGTCCTTCACACCAACTCGCTCGCTCATCCTTCAGCCATCCAAACGAAGTTTGAAACCTAATAGTTTATACTATACGCGTCTCCGTTTCTTATCTCCGACTCTTACCTCACCGTTTCCATTCCTTGTCGACGCTCCTCGGGCTCATAGACAACGTCATTGAAGGTTTACCATCCCTCATTTCCATCGGGCATCTCTCCTCAGCCTGCCACCACGATGCCGTGACAAGATCCGCAAGGCGCACACCCTCGGACGTGGTCCAATTGAACAACCATAGATAGGCGGGAATATCGCCCCATTCGCCGTCTTCACAACTGCCACTGGTAGCTCTTATCAGATACACATCCACCACGCCTTCTCTTCATCTCCGGCCGGTATGTGTCTTTACCAGTTCCCTAACTTGATGGTCGCAAGTACTGCGCAGCGACGGGTGTCCCTCTGTTTCCAAAGGGCAGCCAGGTTCAATACACGACTTGATCGGCAAGAACAGGTCCACATGAATTGGACGACAGTGCCTGAACGCAAAAGCGAACACCCTGGCGAGTGCCACACTCTGTGCGATGGGTGGTCGGACCTTGATGGTCTTGGATTGTTTAAGATTGAGCATAAGCATGTTGGGGGAGAGCAAACGCAGACTTGGCCCCTCGGCATCATCGATTGCCATGTCACAATGTCGCACATGCGCTCGTACGAACGCAGAGTCTGTAACGTGGCGAGTGCACGGTGGCTCGGATGCCCGGAATTGGTGATTGTTCCAGTCAATGATGCTCCTGTATCTGCGAGCCAGTTCTGCTCACACGAATCGGGTGCAGTGTCGCTGATGTCCATGATCGCCACTCGAGAAAAGAACCGACGAGTTTCCGTATTGAAGGAAGGGAGATGTCGTCGAGGTAAAGTCGTCCAGATACGCCGTAATCCAACGATACACGATACTCACAGTGATGCAGGATAAATTCTTGATGGTGATCCCCCCAAATTGCGAGAAACTGGACGTCTGGTGAGAGTGCGATTGAATGTATGTCTTGAGCATGTTGGATAAGCCTGAACCCCTGTGAAAACTGGTTATGACCGGGAGTGACTGTGTCCCGGGCATAGCGGTATGGTTTGTAGAACATGCAATGAATTCTTCATGCTGCAGCAGGGTTACTGTGTAATGCAAACGTTAGCATCGGCAACTAACCATTCCATTCCGAGGACAGTGACCCGGCGGGTGCTCCGACGTGTTTGATTTTACCCCCGGATACGATGAAGAGCAGATCATAAGTTCGACCACAGTCCTTCAGTGAAACGGCTAGCGTTAACCGACAGTAGCCGATGGTCAGGACCAGTCAGGACCAGTCAGGACCGTACCCAGTTTACAGAAGTCGAGTGAACCGAGCACGCTCGCTTACATAGTATATAGCCAGCCAGGCAGCTGTTCATGTAGCCGCTGTGGATTCCCCGGTCCATGCAAGGATACCCACGTCTCCAGATGCAGCCAGAACATATGCCAGTGGACGTGCTGGTACATTCTCCCCTTTAGCGCCGTCTGCCTGGTTGAAGCCAGACGCAACTTCTCCCGGATGCTGTTTAATCCCGGACGAAGTGCCATCAGCTGCTGCGCCGACGGGCCCCAGTGATGTTCCGTGACTCTTTGTGGTTCAATATTCCCAAAGCGAGGTACGAAGGCGTCCGCGCAGAAGCGGATTCTGACCTTGGCAGCAACATATTATGGCATGCACAGGTGTTCCAAATACGTCTCATGAGATTGGCAATCTCCGCTAGAGAGCGAACACCGAGGAAGAAGACAACTTTCACCTGATGCCATGCCCAGCAACTCCAAGTCACACTCGCGAGAGAGTGCGACAAAGCAAGGGGAAAAAATGGAGTGGGTACCCGACGACGATATTCATACTGCTGGGCGCCGGTCTTGTTGTGCGGGGACGACCAATTTCTGTCGCCGATCTTGGCACAGAGCAGGACGAAGTGGACACTGATTCCGTCGTCCCAAAATGGGTACATACAGGATCGACATGTGGCACGTGATCACAACCCCAACCTACCTTGGACCACTGGGGAAATCGAACTTGCACTATGACATATACTAAGCCCACAGCGCGTCCCTCACCACCCAGACGAGGCCGATTCTGAATAGGTTCAGTCAAAAATGCATTCGGGTCAGCCGCCATGGTAGTCGACTGGTCAGCCTCCAATCCCAAGGTTATAAAATCCCTTGTGCTCAGACATGCAAGGTCAGCTCTTTCGTCGTTGCCTCTCTGGTCACCCTCCCGCCCCCAATGTCCAGATCAACGACAGGAATTGCCAACGCCATCGTGACCCCCAAGGGCGGGCATATGTCATGCTCCGTACGTTGTTCTCATGCTGCCTTGGTTGGCATTCGTTTATGGTGCTAACTCGGGGCCTCAGACGATGGCGAAACCCAAACCGTTCGTGGTCACCAGTATTACCACCAAACGGTACGGTCCGACGAGGAATAAGGTGTCGCTACTGAAGATACCACTGCGGGTCCGGCCGCCGATGTCGACCAAGGAGCGACCGTCGGCCCTCCCTCGTTGGGTTCGGACGCCTCGGCATGCTCCTTTGTCGACCGTCGTTCCGACTGTGAAACCACGCCGTCCGTTGCCCGGGCCGGTGCCGGTACCAGCGCCGAAGAAGACAGTCAAGGTACAGAAGCCGCTGCTGTTGCCTCTAGCCTCGTCTGTGGATCCGTCTTTTCCCGAGAAGACGCCTTCCCCGGAGCCGCTGAAGGTCGTGCAGAGGTCGGAGGAGGGCGAGCTCGTGTGCCCGTGCCCGATTTCGGTGAGGTGGACGACTGTGGACCAACTCCCACCCAGATCCAGCTGCGTTCCGCGCACCTGCGATTATCAGTCTTCTGTCGGCGGTATGGTAGCTTCTAAGGGGAAGCAAGAAGTTCTGGTCAAGGTCTTCACTACTGGTCTTCGCAACCCAGGAATCACTTGTCAGAAGCCGTCCATCAACACTCGGACGGCCAAGACTACAGGGCGCGTCAGGGCTTCAGATCTCTCTGATGAGCGACCGGTCGTGTCTGGGAGCCGTCGCACTAGCACCCCGACTTGTAATCGTAGGCTGACACTAAACCCGATCGTCTATCCCCACGTCGAGTGGTCACCACCGCCATCTCCAGATCTGTCTTCTTTCCCATCACAGAGCTGGACGATCGTCGTCGATGTGGGTGTTAAACAGATCGAGACACCAACGATGATCTGCAGTGAGACCCTCTCCCGCATGGGCGATGTGCCGAAATCAAGTGTCACAAGGACGTCCAAGGATTCGTGTGATCATTCCGAGTCCGCTTCCACTTCCCCTGAGTCACCGCCCTCCACGACAATCGTAGAAACCCCGACAAGCCCAGCGGTACCCATAGCTGGATCGGTTGGTACAGTCGAGATGAACACCCCGACGAAAGAACCATCCACCGAGGTTTCGCACCTCATCTGTGATGCGACAATCATCCCGCCGTCGGGGAATGGTGCTACATCGATGGCCACACTCGCGAAGGTGATCGACAGAAGCCGGGCGCCGTTGCCCAGTCAGGTTTCGGACGGTGGCAACAGGACCCGAATGACGGTCCGTCGTGTGGTTCAGATCGCCCGGGCTTTCTTTTCGCCTTCGCGACGTACATCGCGCTCTGCTACAGAGACCAGTGCCTTCACGACGATGGGTACCAATGTGTCAAGGGTTCAACAAAAGTTGCTCGTTCCTCCACTCGACAAGGATGCGGAGGCGCAGAGGAATCCAATGACACAGATCGAGATCGAGGTACTCAGAGCGCGGAGAAAGTGGTGGGGTGATCGTCCCCCTCCTGGATTGCCTTGGTTCCCTCACTGCGATGGTGATCGTCACGAAGCTGGGGGTATCCAGTTCAGACAGCCCCAGTTAAGTTTGAAGTTTCTAAATGCGTGCAGTGGGTATGGTAAGTAGTGTGGTGAGCTGGGGTTTGGGGTGCACTTTCCCTTTCATTCCTTTGTTTTCCACCTTCTTCTACTTTCTTTGGTGGGTTCTTCCTTCCGTAGCTTCCGTTGTTTGCTTCGATCTCCCTCGATTGTCGAGTCCTCAACTCAAGCAGCACTCACGAGGCGGCTATCCTGCGCCTTTCGACGTCATCCCCGGGTTCACAACTACTTCGGAAATGAGTTTAGCCAACGACCGAGTTCCCGATACAAGCCCTGTACGATGTTCCATCGACCGTCATTCAACGACATCCACGAGTATCAGCTTCCCCCAAGCCGATCAAGCCACTTGTACTCAGTTGGCACTCCTCTCTCTGACGATTCTCTCGCTTCCTGTTGACCTTACTCATTCATCAATGCTACGACTCACTCTTCCACCATTATCAGCTTCAACAACCATGCCTATGTCCCGTGACAAGCCTCGCAACGCCGATCCCAGATCCAGTTGGTTTCCGACCGAATTGGGTCCTCGCATTTCTTCGACCCGAATGATACGATCCCCCAAAGACACGCTATGTTCCTTGACGACATCTCTCCATCCTATCGACTTTCCGAGTGCCACTTTTTCTTCAACATTTCAAATATTGACCATTTCCTCGACTTTTGACAACCTTGACACCATCATACGCAAGACTCGCACATACCTCTGAGATTTCTCCGAAAAAAGCCAAGCATCGATTGTCTCTCCGCTCTGACCACCTCGTCGCCCTTTGGAGATGCCGCAATATCTCCCACCGGATCCAACAGAAACCACCGACAGCGTGAACATCCGCTCAGCCACTATTTCCACCCTCCTTCCTTCATGGCGACGCCTTCTTCCCTTCCCCCGACAGCCTGCACATGCCTTCTCTCCAGCACGCCCACTTAGGGCGCGGAGAAAGGTCATGGGCGGTGATGGCGAACTGATGTTCTCGCTCGGGCCTGGTTGGACCGATTTGGTGCCTGTTCATCCCTTG
>JBBPQE010000598.1:0-15567 GCA_038092335.1 Boletus vinaceobasis
CCGACGCCAGATCCATCTGTTTCAATGCGGAACTGATCGTCGTCTCTTGGCATAGCTAATGCGGGAGCACTAGTGATGGCGTCTTTCAATTTCTCAAAGGCTTCCTGGCATTCCTTACTCCACTCGAAGTCACGATTTACTGACATGAGGGCGTTTAAGGGCTTCGCTATTTTGGCGTGATTGTTAACGAAGCGTCGGTAAAAGTTTATGAACCCGAGGAAACCACGGAGTTGTTTCTTATTGGTGGGTACGGCCCACTCTTTGATGGCTTTTATCTTTCCGGGTTCCATCTTTACACGGTTCTGTGATACGATCACTCCGAGAAACTCTGTTTCTTTGGTCTCGAAGTCGCATTTGTCGTGACGTAAATAGAGTTTATTTTCGCGTAGGATTTGCAACACCTCGCGAACCACCTTTCTGTGTTCTTCGATTGTCTTCGTAAAGATCATGATATCGTCTATATAAACTACGACTACTCCGCGATTGATGAGATCTTTGAATAGGGAATTCATCATTGTTTGGAACGTCACAGGAGAGTTTGTGAGTCTGAAGAACATTACTAAGGGTTCGAATAGGCCTCAGTTGGTCCTAAACGCGCCTTTCCACTCATCGCCTTCCTTCATTCGTATGTTATTGTACCCCCATCGTACATCCATCTTGGTGTAGAACTTGGCTGACTTGAGTTTGTCGACGAGTTTGTTAATTAAGGGGAGGGGATATCTGTTGCGTACAGTGACGGCGTTTAACTTCCAGTAGTCTTGGACCGGTCGTAGGCGGCCGTCCTTCTTTTTGATGAAGAAGAAAGCTGATGTGAACAGGGATTTTGATGGACGGATTCGTCCTGTTTTTAAGTTTTCCTCGAGGAACTTGTCGAGTTCTTCTTGTTCTCCAGGACCGAGGGGGTATGTCTTACAATCCACGGTGTGATCTCCGGGGAGGAGTTCAATCGCGTGGTCCCATGGGCGTCTCAGTGGGAGCTCGTCGAAGTTCTCTTTGGTGAATACATCAGCGTAGTCGTGAATGTACTCAGGAGCTGCTTCCTCGAAGGTTTTCTTTTTCTTTTGTGCAAATTCGGCGGTGGCTACGTCCGTTGACACGTTTCGACTGTGGAAATACGAGTCGGTATTGATGGTAAAAAGGCGTTCGCCTTTGCCGTATCTGACATATTCATTGGTCACCTCCTCTTCAAGGTCCTCCTCCGTCTCAATGAGATCAGGTACGTGATCATTGTTGCACCTGAAGCTGAGTCGCCCTGTCTCCCAGTTGATATCGGGATTGTGGATTTTCAGCCAATCATGACCCAAGAAAATATCATTCGTGGTCAATTTTGTGACTGCAAGGGCGATCTCCTCCTTGTGATCGAGAATGTCGAGTTGGACGATCACGAACTCCTTGATTTGGCCGGCTGAGTTTAGCGACCCATCGGCATTGTACACCGAGATTCCTCGGGGGAGTGCGTGTTTGTGGAGGTTATGTTTTTCAACAAATGATGCGTTGATGGAGGAACCCGTACAACCAGAGTCAATAAGAGCTTTGACCTGGTGCTTGGACCCTTCATTTCCGGTCACCGTTACTGGAACTTCCAAGGAGTTTCGTTTTGTTCGTCTAGTGGAAGCGTTGACGAATCGGGGTTTCCCTTGGAGGTCCTTGATGACCCACCATGCCGCATCATCAGACATGTTTTTAATGTCGTTTATCAGGTCCGACGTGACCTCTTTAATCCGAGAGTCGTGGACGAACGACTTCAGATGATTTATTGCCCTCTTTTCATCAGGGCCATTTATTTGTTGTCTGATCCATCGAATGGACCAGGGATCTAGGGTGTTACCCCATGACTTCGTCTTATGAGAGCGGGTTTTTACATCCGTGCTCCCAAAACCACCAGCTCCGCGAGCTGTCGTGTCTAGATCTTCGACTTCCTCCACTTCGGGGGTCGAAATCTTTTCCAGTATTAGTTGAGCTACTTTATCCTTTCGCTCAACCTTAAATTCCTTATCGGCTTGGTTAACCAATAGGATCTTTACTTCACCCCGGTAGTCTGAGTCAATGACTCCAGCTCCAGTGGTGATTTGTTTCTTGACCGCAAGTCCACTTCTTGGCGCGATACGGCCGTAGTGCCCTTTCGGGATCTTCATTGATATTTTTGTACTTATAAGGGCTTGGCCTTTTGCTGGCACGGTTACATCCTCAGCGGCGTACAGATCATATCCGGCCGCGCCCGGAGATCCTCGCACAGGGAGGGGAATTGTTTTATCTTCGCGTTTGACCTTAAGCTTTGGCGTTTCGGTCTCACGCTTTAATATTCTTACAAGAGGAACTTTAGACTCGTCCTCAGCGAGTTCAGCCGTTTCATCAGTGTTCAAAGCGTTATATTTATTCTTAGACGCAATACATTGTACACTAGATGAAATGTTCGAAGGAGAGTCAGACCGGCTGTCTACTGCTCTCCGTTTCCAAAACCCTGGCTGTTCGCATCAACCACCTTCATACTGGCGGCAAGCTCCGCATCATCTTGATAAAAGATTTTTGCATTTTTATACTCCATAAAGCGCATGCGCTTTGGAGGTTTGAAGTGTTCTGGGCAGGGCCACTTCTTGCCACATTTGAAGCAAAGCCCCTCTGCCCGAGCCTTGCCAATGTCCATCGGGGCCCCCTGACCACCGAATGTCCCAACTTGGTTGGGGTGGACGCTTGGAGCGGCTGCGGCAGGCGCGCCACTCGAACCTTGGTTGGGTTGGCCAGACCCGGTCGTGGCCCTTGGTTGCCACCGCTGTGGCGTTGGGAAAGCGGATTGGCCACGCTTTCGGTCGGCGATTTCGGAGAGGACCTCCTCGGCGTCGATGAGAGCGGACTCCCACCGATCCAAAGAAGTCGACTTGATGAGGCGCGAGTTTTGCCTTTCGACAAACTCGACGACCTCAGAGCGGATACCCCGTCTCACCACGTTGATGAGGACTTTCTGAGCTGATGTGGGGTGGTCATCAAACTCAGCTTCGATTACCAGCTGGTGCAGGTGAACGAAGAAGTCTTCTATTGTCTCCTTTGGGTATTGGCACATGGAGAAGAGCGCCTTCTCGGCATTCCGTTGGAAGCCGGCAGGGAGGAAAGTTTTTGTGAGCTCCTCCACAAAGCTCTCGAAGGTCATGGAATTATACGTTCCACGAGCGAAGAAAAGGTCGGCGAAGCGACCGGCGGGGTTTTTGCCTCTCATGTAAGAGAGCGTAATAAGAATTTTCTGCCTTTCGGCAGGCTCTTCCTCGAACCCAGCGAGGTAATTTAGGACCCCGCGGATCCAAGGGTTAAATTTTTCCTTGTTGCCCTCATAAGCCTCGGGCTTTGCTGTGATCGACTTTCCCAGTCGAGCGGGGGGTGGCCGGGACAAGGCCGTTGTTACTTGTGGTGCAGGTCTAGCCTCTGCACGAGGCGCGGGGGGAACTCCAGCCGTAGCCGGGTCGATGAGAAACTTTTCGTACCATTCCTGGTACTCATCGGTGAAGGAGGGGTTTGTGGCCCGGGACTCTCTAGCGAGCCCAAGCCTCGACATCCGCGTGGAGATTTGCTCTTCCACGTCTTCGTCGGAGGATCCTCGCGCCATTTCTGCGGGGCGGCGAGGGCGGAGAGGGGAGCGGATCGTCGACGTACTCATCGTCGGCGAAATAGTCGGAGGTTGTGGTAGATGGGGGATTGTATAGCTCTAAAGAATCGCGGATTCTTCGAGCTCTTGGTGGAGTGATGAGAAGGAGGCGCCTGAAGAAGCGTCTCCAGGTGCCGTTAAGCGGAATGATGGAAGGAGGGGGGAAAACGCTTTGTGTGAGCCTCCTTGGTCCTCGTCACCAGACGACTTCCAAGTCTCGCACTGAACGCGGGAAGGGGGGATCTACGGCTTCTTCGTCAGCCTTGAATCCCTGTTGCGGGGATGTCCTTTATTCCTGGACGAGGATAGAGTTGCCAAAAGGCCCACGTGACCACACCGGGAGGAGGTGCACTAACGGGCAAGGGCTGTTAACCCACGTGACAATAAACCGTATTCACGCGAACAGTGGGACAATATGTATCGTATATCCCTCTACGCTGGGGTCGACGTCACCCCAGAACCAGCCCTAGTGCACTATGGGTGGAAGCAACTTTATCCGTATTTATGACGCCAGACGAGCGTATGAATAACATTTGTGCGGTGTTAGTCTGCTCTCAGTTTAATCACCGAGAAGGTGAGATTCCTCTTTAACGCTAAGGTCCGCGTATAGGGCGCTGAAGGGGAGAAACGGGTATCCCTCACGAGGGGAGAGTGAGAAGATGATAGGAGAAAGGGTAGGAACAATTACAACAGCCGGAGCGAAGGGCTCGACGACTGGCGAAGCGAGAAGGACAAGGTCGGAGTCTTGAGGATGTTGGGAGGACGAGAAGTCTTGCGGCACGGCGGAGGCGAAGAGCTCCACGCCACGTACTGAGGGAAGGGATGGAGGAAGGGGAATGAGCAGGAACAGCGACAAAGTGTCCTGTTCGTACTTGAGAGGTTATCTTCGGAATTATGTTATGACCAAGAACTTCAAAGTGAAGCTTTGGGCAAGAGAATCAAAATTCCGAAGATAGGGAACTACAGTACTTTACAAGAAATCCCTACTTATATACTAACTACGAAGGTCGCTGACTAAGTAACAGAATCCGATAGAACGTCGTGGAATATTCTTCAAGGGTTAAGGGGATGATGTCATCAATGAGTAATCGATGATGTAATGGTTACGTCATAGTCTAGAGCGGTCTAGACTTGGTAAAGGGTTTGAGATAAGATAAGATAAAGGAAAAGGATGAAAGAGTATGCGAAGGTTACGATAGGGGTTTTATAGGTTTTTAAGGATATCATTTCAGATCTTGATTCTTCATGAAACATTGAAGGTTGGTGTGATCATTCCATATTTCAATTTGGAACTTTGCTCCTTCTAGATAGTGGTGCCATATTTCCAAAGTGCGAATAATAGACAACATCTCTTTGTCAGCAATCAGATAATTTTGTTCTTCCAGTGACATCGAGTGTGAAGAGAAGGCAACGGGGTGCCATTTGTCATCTTTAAATAATGAAAGCACTGCTCCAGTTGTGTAATCTAACACATCCATTTCTAAACAGAACTGGCAATCGTTATCGGAATATGCCAAAACTGGTGTGGTGGTGAATTTTTCTTTTAGTGTGTCAAAAGAACGTTGTTGGGTCTCAGTCCATTCAAACTTGATGTCCTTCTTCAAAAGATTGTTAAGCAGATGTGTGACTTGCACATAGTCCTTAATGAATCGCCTATAAAAATTAGCAAGGCTGAGGAAACTTCTACCCCTTTAATGCTCGTGGGAGTGGGCCATTCCAAAATAGCTTTAACCTTTGAATCATCCATGCAGATACTGTCTTTTCCCATGATCATTCCGAGGAAACTGACTTCTGTCTTAGAGAACATACATTTTTCTGGTTTCATGAAGAGGTCATTTTCTTCAAGACATCGCAGAACTTCACATACGATCTTGTCATGTTCCTCCTGGTTATCCGTTTTCATAAAGATCATTAGGTCATTGATGTAAATGACAACCACGTTATCCATATCAGTGAAGATTTCATTCATCATCACTTGGAATGTTCTGGGACTGTTGCATAGCCCAAAGTATGAAACAACCTTGAAGTCCTTAAGCTTTTAGGACCTAGGTTATCACTGAACTCAGGAGAGGAGGGGATATGATCTCAAGGGAAGAAACCAAGAGAACCAAACTGGAGAGCGTCCAGTGGGCTTCTTGGGGTTTATATAGTGTCGCATGATGTGCACAGACCAAGCTGTACACTATTACATATGTGCATATGATAACGGTAATTAAAGGCATGATGCCACCATGAGGTGTGGCAGAATGGAAGAGAATCATAAACAGTAATAACCATGTGAAAGAAAGAGAAGCATAAGTGGAAATTAAAAGAAGTACATACAGAAATGAACGTGTGGACAAGATGAGATCTTGTGAGAAAGTGAATGTGACTAAATGAAGAAAAGCATCTGTGAGCGCGAGAAGAGAAGAGAGAAAAGTTACAAGTCCAGTGTATGTTGTGAGATAAGATAAACGTGTGGCTTGATAAGATTAGATAAGATAAGATCAAAGAAAAAGATAGTAAAAGAAATTGTCACTTCATTACAAAGTACATCACAAGGGGTTCATAAGCGCCGCGGAAACAAATGAAAGCTACCTTCCATTTGTCTCCTTCCTTTATGCAGACATTGTTGTATCCTCATCATAGATCCATTTTTGTAAATAATTTAGCTCCTTTGAGCTTGTCAACGAGCTGACCAATCAATAGTAGTGGATAGTTATTTTTAACCATGTGTTTGTTAAGATAGCCGTAGTCTTGGACCATCTGCTTCTTGCCGTGTTTCTTAGGCACAAAGAACACAGGGCTTGTTTGTGGAGATTTAGAGGGTCTAATATACCCTTTCTTGAGCTGATCATCTATAAATGCCATAACCTCTCCTTGCTCCGTGGGACTGAGCGGTATCTGAAACAACCTTAAAGATCCTATAGCAAAGGGATCCTAGGCTTATCACTAGATACTGGGAAGAGGACTTATGGAAGGGACTTTATCTCAAGGGAAGAACCAAGAGAACTAAACTGGAGGGTGTCCAGTAGTTCCTTGGGGTTTATATACTATGGCATAATGTGCACAGACCAAGCTGTACACTACTACATATGGACATATTGTAACAGGAATTAAATACGTGCTGCACACACATGGTGTGGCAGAATGGAAGAGAAGCATAACACGGTGATTACTGTGGGAGTGGAATGGAAGCATAGACAGAAATGAAATAGAAGACATACGGTAATGAACATGTGAATGAGATGAGATCTCGTGAGAACATGAATATAACTAAATAGGGAAAGCATCTGTGAGCGTGAGAGAAAGAGAAAGAAATGTTACAAGTCCACGTCTATGTTGTGAGATTAGATAATCATGTGGCTTGATAAGATAAGGTCAGATAAGGTCAAGGAAAAGAAATTGTCACTTTGTTACAATATCAATCAGCCTTTCTTCAGCACAAAAGGATCTTTCATGTCAATTGCATGGTCCCAGGGCTTTCTGATCAGCATCCGTTCGCTCTCTCCTTTACTGAAGACTTTTAAATAATCATGGTAAGCCATCAGAACTAGATTGGCTTCCATGAGTTTCTTTTCTTCTTTTACATTGTTTTTGTTGGCGGCGGAGATCTCTAATTTCTCAAGCATCGCTTGTATTTGATATTGCAGGTCTAGCTCTTCCTTTTCCACTAACCAAAGGAAGACGGACTTGTCTTGTAACATGTGGCAATGCCAAGGGCATCAGTTAAGCTTTACCAAGCCCGTAGTCCAATCTATCTCTGGGTTGTGACGTTTGAGCCACGTGTAGCCGAGGATCAGGCAGTTCTGTCCAAGATCTGTAACCTCAGTGGTAACACGTTCCTTGTGACCCTTAAAGTCAATAATAATATCTGCCAAATGCGTGATGTGACCAGCGGAGTTCTTTGTGCCATCAACATTAAACACCGCAATCGGGTTTCGTAATTTTCTCAGGGGAAGTTTTGCTTTCTTCACCCATGTTTTATCGATAAATATAGCATTAGCCTCCGAATCAAGCAATGCTTCTATCTTTGTGAAGTCGTTCGGTGCTTCTTGAGAGGCAACATATAGAGGAACGAGGATTTCATTACTCATCTTCACATTGTGGACATAGATATCATCTGGGATTTGAAACTCTTTTTCTTTTTGTTTAGGAGAATTAAGCACTGGTTTTACCATCCCAGCCGCACTCGTGAGAGACACTCCTGATGTATAAGAAGAAGAAATGTCCATTGATTCATCGACACCTGTGTCATCAACGGTTAGATTATCAAACCTGTTTTTGTGTTTTTCTATTTTTGCCTTTGATCCACCCAGATCAGATCTTAGGCCTTGCCTTTTCCCTTCTTGCCTTTGGAAGCATCAGCAAAGAACGTGCAGGCCTCTTCGAACGACATTCCTTTTGTCACCTTGACCCAATTGGTGGTGCTTTTATCGTCTTTCCAGGACGTTGCTCCAGCATCGGAGTCTGAATCTGAGTCCGAAGACTCTTCTTCCTTTTTGGCCTTGCAGGCCGCCTTTTAGGCTTTCTTGCCTTTTTTGCAGGAGAACTTGTGTTTCCCGCCTAACCATTTGCAGCTGGGGCACTGCACTTTTGTCTGTTTACAGTCTTTGACCGTGTGGCCAGACTTACCACAATTGTAGCATGACCCTGAAGTTGTGGCCCCAATGTCCATCATGTTAGGGTCTTTATGCGAGGATCCAGAGTTTTGGGGTTTCTGGAAACCTGAATTTACATAGCGAAAGGCCTGCATATTGTTGCCGACCTCGCAGATCTCCATGAGATATGCATGTACATTTGTTGTCCTTGCTCCTGTTTCAAATATTCGACGGATAATGTCAGAGTGGACATTCCTTTCCAACAGCGTAATCGCATGCGTTGGGTCAATTTGTGCCTGAAAGTACAGGGCTTGCCATTTGATGATATAATCATCGATCAGAATAGCTCCCTGCTGGTAATTGGTGTAACAAAGTGACAATTTCTTTTATCTTATCTTATCTTATCAAAGCCACACGTTTATCTAATCTCACAACATAGACGTGGACTTGTAACTATTTTCTTCTTCTTTCCTCGCGCTCACAGACACTTTCTCTATTTAGTTATATTCTCTTTCTCACGAGATCTCATCTCATTCACACATTCATTACCGTATGTCTTCCTTTTCATTTCCACTTTATGCTTCCATTCTATTCCCACGGTTATTTCCGTGCTATGCTTCTCTTCCATTCTGCCACACCATGTGTGTGCAGCACATATTTAATTACCGTTATCATATGTCCACATGTAGTAGTGTACAGCTTGGTCTGTGCGCATTAGGCCACACTATATAAACCCCAAGGAACTACTGGATGTCCTCCAGTTTAGTTCTCTTGGTCTTTCCCCTTGAAGATCCTGAGCATAGCTCAATCCCCACTTTCTCTTATGGTTCAACGTGTGCAGCCTAGAGAGGCCTAACAAGCCAATCTTACGAAGTACAATCTTCGAGGTTGTTTCATTAGAACTAAACTACATTCTCTACTCTGCACAACGATGACGAGATTTGGGTTTCAAGACAACGAACAAAATGCTGGCCCTCTCGTATCAAGTATGGTCGTCCGCCCCCACATGAGCGTAAGCCCCCAAGTACCACGGGCAGCCCGGGCAAGCGACATCTCTGTGAGCAGAATCTGCAGAGACTACGGCGAGTACTATGACCCTCCCCGATCCTTATGAAGACTCCTTGAAAGATAGAGAGGACGAGTTAGATGTTTAATGTTGGTCGACCCCGCACGAAAGGGAGTCGGTGGGATGCGCTAGTCGCAGTTCCCAACGGCAGTCGAAGCTCCTAGTAATGACATAACTGCTGCTAGGATTGGATCACAAGCATGATGCTCTATGCGCGCTCCGCAGAAGCACAAAGTTTATTTTCCAGAACGTTCATCGGAGTCCACAATGGAAGACGTGGCCCGAGCGTTGAAAATACAAGAAAGAAGATTCCCAGTTATCCGATAATCCCGAAAGTCAAATTGCTAGTCAAGGTGATATAGACGCCTTGCCTCCTTGATGGAGTGGGCTACGCAATGGGTAGAATATGGGTAAAGATAAAAAGTTTTCCATTACAGAGTCCAAGCTAGGACATGAGTTTGAAGAAGAGCTCAGGAAAGAAGTTCCCAGGCGTTGCTGGATGTAAGCACGCTTGCTGGTCAACGCGACCATTAGAAGTTACTCTTTGGATTGGTCATCCTCAAATACGACTGAAAGTATGCAAAAGGGACAATGGTCTGGAGCCGAAGATGTGCTCATACGGCTTACACAGCCAGGGGTTTATACCGAAAAGAAGACGATAAGTGGATAATGATAATGTCCACAAAGCTAAAAAAGTTTAAATGACAGATAATGTCCAGGTTGGCAAGGGGCTACCCAGTTCAACGACGGAGTCTATAAAAGGCAGGGATTACATTGATCCTGCACAAGTCGCCAAAAGATTAGGTGCATATGGACAAGTCAGACGGCGAAAGTTTATCCGTTTGCTTATGCAAAAGCTTAGTACTTTTTCTATGTTTACCAAAGACTTTTATGATACCTTTCCCTAGGACTTCATTTTAGTACCGATGAAAGGGTTGGGCTTGAAAGAAAGCCACATCTGTGCAGCCATCCCCAATGTGACACTGCTCGACACTCTAATATGGTTATTATGGCCATAGACATGGTACCGGGATATGGTAGCTTGCGAGACTACCTCCCTGGGTTCGTGTTGCAGGTAAGGAGCTGCATTAATAGGACACGACCTTAGTAAGAAGGAACCGACGGGTCCTCTCTCTTTTTTACATTCATTTCATTTTAGAACCTTTTACGAAACTTTATGATACTAAAAAGCAGAAAAAGACATGACCTTCCAATGGGTGAAAGAATCCCTAGGATATGGTTCCACTCGCCCAAATGACATCGGGCAAAGTTTCCATTCAGATACCTTACTAACAGGTTTAGACGAGGTGTTGGCGACATAGTACAGAAAGCCTACATGTATTACTTGGAAAGTCACAATGTCTACGTCCTGGGAAGACAATAAAAGCACCACTAATTGGGTTAAGGCAACAAAAGGAATGTCGTTTGAAGAAGCCTGCGTGTTCTTTGCTGACATTTCCAAAGGCAAGAAGGGAAAAGGCAAGGCCTAAGATCTGATCTGGGTGGATCGAAGGCGAAAATAGAAAAATCAAAAAATAGATTTGATAAACTAACCATTGATGACACAGGTGTCAATGAATCGATGGACATTTCTTCTTCTCATATGTCGGGAGCGTCTCTCACCAGCATGGCTGGGACAGTAAAACCAGTGCTTAATTCTCCTAAACAAAAAGAAAAAGAGTTTCAAATCTCAGATGATATATATGTTCACAATGTGAAGACGAGTAATGAAATCCTCGTTCCTCTATACATTGCTTCCCAAGATGCTCTGAACAACTTCACAAAGCTAGAAGTATTGCTCGATTCGGGAGCTAACACTATATTTATCGATAAAACGTAGGTGAAGAAAACCAAACTTCCCCTAAGAAATTTACGAAACCCGATTGCTGTGTTTAATGTTGACGGCACAAAGAACTCCGCCGGTCACATCACACATTCAGCTGATATTATTATTGACTTTAAGGGTCACAAGGAACGTGTTACCGCTGAGGTGACAGATCTCGGACAAAACTCCCTGATCCTCGGCTACACGTGGCTCAAAAGACACAACCCAGAGATAGATTGGACTACGGGCTCGGTAAAGCTCAACTGATGCCCTCAGCATTGCCACATGTTGCAAGACAAGTCCGTCTTCCTTCAGCTAGTGGAGAAAGAAGAGCTAGACCTACAATATCAAATACAAGCGACGCTTGAGAGATTAGAGATCTCTGCCACTGATAAAAACAACATAAAAGAAAAAAAGAAACTCACGGAAGCCGATCTAGTTCCGACGGCTTACCACGATTATTTAAAAGTCTTCAGTAAAGGAGAGAGCGAACGGATGCTGATCCGAAAGCCCTGGGACCACGCAATAGACATGAAGGATTCTTTCATGCTGAAGAAAGGCCAATTGATACCGCTCAGTCCCACGGAGCAAGAAGAGGTTACAGCGTTCATAGACGACCAGCTCAAGAAAGGGTATATTAGACCCTCTAAATCTCCACAAACAAGCCCCGTGTTCTTCATGCCAAAGAAGGATGGCAAGAAGTGAATGGTCCAAGACTACCGCTATCTCAATGAACACACGGTCAAGAATAATTATCTGCTGCCATTGATTGGTCAGCTTGTCGATAAGCTCAAAGGAGCCAAATTATTTATGAAGATGGACCTTTGATGGGGCTACAATAACGTCCGGATAAAGGAAGGCGATGAATGGAAAGCTGCTTTCGTCTGCTTCCGTGGCGCATACAAACCCCTTGTAATGTATTTCAGGCTGTGCAACAGTCCTGGCACATTTCAGGCAATGATGAATGAAATCTTCGCTGATATGGACAATGTGGTCATCGTCTATATCGATGACCCTATGATATTCACAAAAATGGATAATCAAGAAGAACATAACAAGATCGTACACGAAGTCCTGCGACATCTTAAAGAAAATGATCTTTTTGTGAAGCCAGAAAAATATACATTCTCTAAGACAGAAGTTGATTTCCTTGGAATGATCGTGGGAAAAGATGGTATCCACATGGATGATTCTAAAGTCTCTGCTATTCTGGAATGGCCCATTCCCACGAGCGTTAAAGGGGTTAGAAGTTTCCTTGGCCTCGCCAATTTCTATAGGAGATTTATCAAGGACTATGTGCAAGTTGCACATCCGCTTAACAATCTTTTGAAGAAGGACATCAAGTTCAAATGGACTGAGTCCCAACAACGTTCCTTTGATTCATTAAAAGAAAAATTCACCATGTGAAACGTATCAAGGATCATCTGAAGACAGATACATGGAATGTTGAATGCAACAACAAAAGAAGAGGATCTTATCGGGGATATTGATATGAGGACGCTCATAGGGACTAGACCACTAAGGTCGCTTGATCACTTTGATCCTTGAGGACACTGTGTGTAGGACACTAGCAGATGTCTTCAGGAAGAGAAGTGCAACTCTCTAGCACAAGGCTGAAGACAAGTGAGATCGACTATAAATGAACTGAGGAGTTCGTCTAGAGGCGTCCCAGTATATATATGTCCAGTGCTTGCGCACAGACCAAGGTACAAATACAGGGACTATGCTACATATAGTAAAAGGGCATAGGGTATGATGTCATGTGGGAAGCGGATGAGTAAGGTAGTATGGAATGACATCATGGGAATGTAATAAGGGATCTAGAGCACCGAGATTAAAAGAGTGAGGTTACCATGTGGAGTCTAGATGCAGAGCTCGGACTGAAGGTCTAGAGTGTAGAGATAAGGGATAAGAGATAGTGGGGTTTACCATGGTCACGTGATGGGTCATGTGACATGATAAGATAAGATAAGAAGAGAAAGTGATAAAGGTGAAAAGTAGTGTTTATTACACCATGGCACCAGTCTTGGCATATCCAGATAATGATTGCCAATTCCGTTTAGAAACGGATACATATATCTGACTACGCAACTGGAGCTGTGCTTTCTCTCTTTAACGACGACAAATGGCACCCCGTTGCCTTCTCTTCACACTCAATGTCACCAGAAGAACAAAATTATCTGATTGCTGACAAAGAGATGTTGTCCATTATTCGCGCTTTGGAAATATGATGCCACTATCTAGAAGGAGCAAAGTCCCAATTTGAAATATGGAATGATCACGCTAACCTTCAATATTTTATGAAGAGTCAAGATCTGAATCGACACCAAGCACGTTGGTATCAGTGGCTCACACGCTTTAATTATGCGTTCGTCTACAAGCCAGGCGCCACTAACGTAAAAGCCGACACACTTAGTCGTTGAGAAGACCATGCCCAAGGGATCGAAGACAATAACAAGGGTATTATTATGATACCGCCAGAGCGAGTACGAACCCAGACCAGGGTTGAAATTCATGATGAAGGTGAACAAATCTTAAAACTCATCAAGACGAAAACGTATTTGCTAAAAGAAAGCGAAATCACCACACTATGCCAAGAGCACAACGTGTGCAAGGTAGATGAAGTGCTACTTCGGAACAATAAGATCTATGTTCCTGAAGATGATGACATAAAAATGAAAATATTACGAAACTGCCACGACTCTCCAGTCACTGGTCATCCAGGCCTTGCTAAAATGCTTGGTCTCATAAAAAGAAGTTATTGGTGGCCCAAGATGGCCTCATTCATTCACGACTATCTATCTCGTTGCGACAGGTGCGCATGAATGAAAACAGGGAACCAGCCCGCAGCTGGAAAGCTAAACCCACTTCCTATCCCTAATGGGCCTTGGGAAGATATCTCGGCCAATTTTACCACAGATCTACCACCCTGTCAGGGATACGACTCGATCCTAGTGGTCATTGATTGGTTCTCGAAAGAGATAGTATTTATTCCCACAAAGAAGACCGCTACGGTGTTAGACACTGCCAAGCTCTATCTTCATAACGTATGGAAAACCCACGGTTTACCACGGTCAATTGTATCGGACCGCAGACCACAATTCGCCTCGGCTGTGATGCAAGAAGTATGCACACACCTTGGTATTAAAAGTAAATTATCAACGGCTTTCCACCCTCAAATGGATGGCCAAACAGAGCGCATGAATTGGGATCTCCAGCAGTATCTCCGTCTCTTCTGTGCTGAAAAACAAGATCAATGGGTTGATTGGTTACCAGTTGCTCAGTTCTCATACAACTCGAAAGTTCAAACGAGTTCAAAGAAAACACCTTTTGAGGTATCACGCAATTACATCCCCAGGATGGGAATCAAACAGCGTATTGGAAAGGCACCAGCTGCCGACCAATTTGTCGATGAAATGGCAAATACTTTAGAAGAAAGGTTATCCACAGAAAACTTGCGTTTGACACGCGCATCAAAGAAGCTAACCAGAAAGTTTATCGGACCATTCCCAGTAGTGGAAATGGTCAGCTCTAATGCCGTTAAGCTCAAATTACCAAAGACAATGAAAATTCACCCAGTTGTGAACATTTCTCATATTAAACCATATAAAGAAAGATTAACAGGTCAACCTGTGGTTGCACCTGGACCAGTTGAAGTTACGGAAGATCGTGACGTCGAATGGGAAGTCAATTACATAGTCGACTTGCATTTGAAACGCCGAAAGCTTGAGTACCTCGTTTATTGGTGAGGGTATTCAGACAAGGACCGCATGTGGGAACCCACAGAGAATCTGAAGGGCGTGCCAGACGCTATCAAAGACTTTCATTCTCTTCACCCAAACGCTCCTCAAAAGCTATCTATGACATTTGCCCAATTCAAGGGCTTATTTAACCCTTACGTCAACTTCACGGAGGCTGGATCTTCCGAGCACACCTATGATCGCCTGGAAGTCGATCCCTAGAAGGGGGGTAGTGTAACAAAGTGACAATTTCTTTTCCTTGATCTTATCTAATCTTATCTTATTAAGCCACGCAATTATCTAATCTCACAACATAGACGTGGACTTGTACCATTTCTTTCTCTTTCTCTCGTGCTCACAGATGCTTTCTCTATTTAGTTACATTCACATTCTCACGAGATCTCATCTCGTTCTCACGTTCATTACCGTATGACTTCTTTTCATTTCTGTCTATGCTTCCATTTCACTCCCATGGTAATCACCGTATTATGCTTCTCTTCCATTCTGCCACACCATGTGTGTGCAGCATATATTTAATTACCATTATCATATGTCCATATGTAGTAGTGTACAGCTTGGTCTGTGCGCATTAGGCCACACTATATAAACCCCAAGGAACTACTGGATGTCCTCCAGTTTAGTTCTCTTGGTCTTTCCCCTTGAGATAAAGTCCCCCCTCATAAGTCCTCTTCCCCAGTCTCTAGTGTTAAGCCTAGGATCCC